>VZSF01000366.1:447343-729798 GCA_013398295.1 Chionis minor
TTTTTTTTTTTTTTTTTTTTTTTGCTGCTCTGCAAGGTCCTTGCTGAAATTGCTGCAATGTTTATTTGCACCATTTTGGAAGATGTTTGATGCAGTTTATTTATCTTTTTATCTTTTTATCGGGTAGAAATAAGGTAGCAAAATGCTTTGTCAGGATCTGTATAGAAACCATTTAGCAGTTAGATAGTAGGATGTTCCTCAAGCAGGCTTTTTTAAGAATATTTTGTTGGGCGACAGAAATCTGGTGTTGAGAAAGAAACAAACTAGGTGCCCTATTTCCTTCGCTCATTTCTTTTATTCAGCCTTTAGAATTGAGTGGATTCTTCGTAGCTGATCAGAAAAAATCCTTTGTTTTTTATTCAGCTATTAATGTCTTATATAAAAACTGATATTCCCAAACAGATTTCCTGTAGAAGAGTGACAACTGTGCCAAGCTTTTCTGGGCAGCGTAGCACTGAGGTTCTTCACATAGCACCTCCAGGTCTGTGTTGAGAGACACGTGCTCTGCATTCTCTACTTTCCTCATGGCAAGAACTTTGGGGGAAGTTGGAAGAAAGAACTTGTTCGCACTGTACAACAGATGAATATTTGGTGAACACCAATGGCGTCCTTTTAGACGGCATTTTCACCGGAGTATCTGGAGACACCTTAAGGTAGGTGATGATTTTTACTTCTGTTTTACAGCTGGTAAAATTAAATCACTAGGGGTTTAAGTGGTTCACCTAAAGATCAGATAATAAATCCAGAGCATGTTAAACACCAAACTCTCCAGCTCTCAGGCTCTGGCAACATAGCTCCATTTAGTAGGAAAGGAAAAAAAATCCCCAAACCCTTTAATTAGTCATGGAAGGAATGAATGTGCACGAATCTCATACACTTCCAATCACACAGTTATTTTTCATTGATGCAAAGCTATTCTGGGGTGTGAGTTCACAGGGAGAAAGGGTGACTAAGGTGAGAAGTGTTCAAACAGCTGAGCAAACCGCACATGCATTTTAAAATGCTGCTGGGTTTGTAAGTTCATAAAAACCTCATAACTGTAAGATTTATTAGCCAGCATAGTAATTTTGCAAGGGGAAGAGGGGAAGATGTGAGTTAATTAACCCTCTACTATACTGCATGTGCTATAATACTGGAGAAATGGATTATTTTTTTTCTGCCTGTGATTGACTAACGTAATGGTGATCCAGAGAGTTACGTGGCTATAAAAGCAAAACAAAAACCAAACCAAAGAACACCAGCAAGAGTGACGCTAGGGTTTTGTTATGTTGAACTGCTTCCAGTAGAGATAACTCATTATGAAAGCTCTTGCACACAACAAGTGAGACTTTGGGGAATGTTTTTCTGGATGACTGTGCCATTTTTCTCATGACTTGCAAGAAAGCTGCCTTCACACTGTAGCATATTTAGCGAAATGCACATGGAAGATCAGAGGAAAGGATTTCAAAGCAAAACCTGCAAATTTTCCTTTTTCTTTAGATGGGAGTGATTTAGTGTTCTAATTTGAGTTTTGTTAGGGGATTGACCTTGAAGAGCGTAACTTTCGTGGTTAGAGTAATATCATTGGTGGGTTTTTATGTAGCTGGCAAGTACGTTCCACAAAACATTTGTGTTTTACAGATACTTTTTTTTTTTTCAGGAGAAGTAATTTTTTCCACAAGACTCTGGAAAGATTTTATAATGCATATAAATGTAGTTTATTAAGGTTCTGGCAGATTTGTGAGCCACGTTAATTCGTATAACTCACAATGTCTTATAGTGAGTAGTCACATTTAGCATTCCTGGGCTCAGGTAAAGATTCCTGTATACAACTCTCTTACCCTGACCTCAGGCAGCGTATTTTCTTAGACCAGCACATGTTTTTTCCAGTAGGTGTGGTCCAAAAGCATTTTTATTGATCATACCAGCTACTTCTGTCTGATGTAAGGTATAATTCAATTGCCTGAAGTAGGTAGCAAATACAAAAATGTCCAAACAGCTGCATAGACTAAACAGACATTTTAAAATAATGCCATTTATAAGTTCATACAGCCTGCTAGTGGTAAGGTTTATTAGCCAGTGCAGTAATTTTCCAAGGGAAGTAGGAGTTGATGTGAATCAGTTAACCATCAGGTGTATTGCAGACATTGTAGCACTGAAGAAAGTTCACAAGGTACAGTCCTGAACCGCAAACGTTGGGTAGCTCTTTTCTACTGTTCAGTGTGTAGTGTCCACCTCGCATCCAAATACTGAGACCTTTGCAACAGAGTATTAGCACTGCTGTTAGAGAAATGGTGTTGATGAAATGAGGGATGGAAGGAGAGCACTTTGTTTTGTCATAACTGTATGTTTAGCCTTTTTGTTTGCTGATGAGAAATCAAAAGCACTGGATCGTACAAGCGCAGTGATTATCGGAGGCCCCTGATTTAAGTAAGTCATGATCAGCTTGCCCCAAGTCACCGATATGTACAGCGCCTTAGTAGTCCTCATTATTTCTGTATTTATTTTCCCATGCCTGTAATGGTGTGAGGGTTAAAATAACAAAGGCAATAAATGCTTTTCTGTATATTTGTGCATTCAAAAATAACTGCAGACTTCTCCAAAATATTAATGAAATGGCTATCTCTGTAAGGAGACCAAGCCTGTTACTTCTGAGGCAGAAAACAGAAAATTTTATATGCAGTTGGGTTTTTTTCAAGTGTAAGCTGTTATGCCGCTTTAAACAAACACGTTGATCTACCAGACTAGTATTAAGATAAATGTTTATTGGTCTCAGTTAAGTCCATTTCCTGCACTCATTTCTCAGCATGCAGTTCTCTAAAATGGGAATGGCAATAGCTGGTGCAATTGGGAGGGATCTGAGCAGACACACTGATAAAATACTCAGTAAAAAAGAAGTAGCTGATCGGACCCACGGGTCATCCTTTGCAATGTTTTGTTTACAGAAGTTTTTGACATTATTTGCAACAAAAGCATATTTCTGACAGGAGGTCATTTGTTTTTGTATTTTTCTGAAACGTGCAAAATCAGTTAATAGGGAAAAGTCCTGAAGAGGCAGGGCAGAGAGGCTCAGAGGGCTGGGGGTTAAATCCATTGACGTAGTAGATCATGCACTGTGTGTGTACCAGAATACTTGTGTTTCCTTCAAGGAAAAGGCAAGACATTTGTCATTTAGAAGGATGATTGTCAACCTGGTTATGTCACCTGAAGATAGATTTTTATCCTGGAACTGAAGATAGACCGCTCAGCTGAGTAGATTTCCTCCTGAGTGGATTCACTTGACAGTTTGGCAGACTATGGGCTAATCCAGGGAAGAGCTTTGGACACCTGAGACTAAAAGCAGTGGAACAGAAGCCAGCGAGTGTTACACCACAAGCCCATCTACTGGCTGCCCTCCTGCTTGGCTGTTTTTTCTATTCTTCACAAAGACTTTGCTCTCCAGTCGGCGTTGAGGTCCATACACACCTCGCCAGAGCTCAGGAGGGCTCGTCTTTGGGACCAGGGGGCCTCTTTAGGGCAGAGAGAGCTCTGTCAATTAATTTCTCAATGTCACCTTTAGAACGCTTCTAAAGCAGAAGCATTTGCTTGCAGCAACAGTAAAGAGTCTGCGGAAATTGAAACTGCCATTTGCCAGGCATTGTTCATGCTCGCAGCATGAATTGCCTTTTAGGAAGCTGTGGTTTAAATGGGGAAGGTAATTGGCATTTTTTGCTTGGGGGGAAAAAGGGGCAGCATCTTTGTCTGCAGATGGGAAAAGAAGAGAAATTAGTATGTCAGCAGAGCAAAATAATCCTGCGAGTCTGTCCAAGATGTAAGGATCTCAGTGTGACTGACAGGCCAAATATTTAGTAGATTTTCTTTAGGACAGGAAGAAACATGGCATGTACTGTCCTTCCGAGTTGTTTGCAGGCTGAAGAGAGTTTAACAGAAGTGTTAGGTCACTCTAATAATTTTAGAAAGTTTCTGTATACTGATGAGAGACATGACAGCAGAATACCAAAAATATCAATCCATCTTAAATATTCCTTGAATCCCCTTTTTTGCTTTTAACTTTCTCTTGAACGTCTGTGTTTTTCCAATAGAATTTTTGTAAGGGTAAGGTACAATAGACAACGGTCCCTCTGTGGCAATGTTTCTTCTCCTTGATCTTGAAGGTATACTAATTTGAAAGAGTCCTGTATTTCTTGGCTCCCATAGTTTATTTACTGACATTGCCTCTGATGCTTGTAGGAAGACCATAACAGTATCATTCTGTGAGTAATGGTTCATCTGGGGGACTGATGAGCTCCCAGCAGGTTGTCTGATGGCTGATGCCATGTTGCAAGAAAAATTAGAGAAGCCTTTCAAATCATCAGGTACTTTTCCCTTTAAGGACTTGCTGCTGCAGAGTTTCAAGATTCACTTTGAATGGTTTATGATTCCTCTGTGTGTCCTGTGGGAGACCAGAGGCTGCTGTATAAAGCCAGTCTTTATGGGGATCCTCACTGGTCTCTCACTAGAAATAATGTACAAGGTGCCATTGTGAAAAGATGGATTGCAGAACTACATACATAGTGAATGATAAATACAGGTGACATCAAAGAAACATTAAAAAGAACCTGGTATAGGAAAGCTACTGAACCAATTGAGTCAGTGTCTCCTTCGGTAAAAATGAGCACGGTCCATCGACTTTGGTTATTCCAGCAAAGCACAGACCTTAGCTTATCACATTTTCAGTTTGATCTAAACTTACAGAAAGGTTTACTGGAGACTTAAACTATACATCAAAACAAGAACCTTGAAAAGTTCAAAACTTTACTGGGTTTTTTTTCCCCCTACTTGCTCATTTCTGCTCAAATACATTTTTTCGTCAGCTGAGGACACAGGCAGATGAATTAGTATCCCTGAACTAATAATCATTCTGGTGGGACCCTAAACTGAGAGAGGCAGAAAGCAAACGTGCTTCATTATGCTCTTGAGAGTAAAAGGCAAATAAAATGGGATCAGGGGAGTCTTTCTGCTTGATGTTTTTCAGCCAGAGGTTAATTCAGGTGGAGGCAGGAACAGTGTTTCTTTCCATTTACCTACCAGTGAGGAGAGGTTGAGCCAGAGCTTTCTTCAAGCCAAAGTGCCTACATGGTGAAGTGAGACTGGACCCTTGCCTTGTAAATCCCAACCAGTTTCAGGTGTAGGATAGGATCCCTAAGTGCTCAGCGCTCTCAAAAACTCACTTTAGCTAGATGTACCGCGGTTAGGTGCTGGGCTCATGAGGCAGAGAGCCTGAAGTGGCAGATGGGAGCCACGTCTGCCTGCGGCACCCATCCCATGGTGAGAGTTGTGCTGGCTGAGGAGGGCCAGGAGAACCAGGCGCAGGGGTGGCTCCGGCCGTGCGGGGCTGCCCGGCCACGATGGGTGTTCCCCTCCAGCAGCGACCTGTGGTTCTTGGCAGCCCCGGGAAGAAAAGGGGTGACACCGGCCAGAGGAAGGGTTTCTGTTTTCAGTGAGTCAGCCAGCTTTTGGTCGCTGCTGCCAAAAATACAGATTTTATTAGTGCTGCAAAAAGAAACTCTGTTTGGGGGACTTTATTTTCAATACCAGTTTAATTCAAGTCAATACTGCAAAGCATATTCCATTCTCTGCTATCCTAATGCCATTTCGCAGCCTCGGGTGGAGTTGCGCTCATGTGGCAGAGTAGAAATGGGTTCTGGGTCTTCGGGGAGTCTGATTTATTATATCAGATTTGATGCATAAATGTGCAAATCCTGGAGGTGGGGGGGAGATGGGGGTAGGGAGAGGAAAGGCCTGGGATATGTGAACTGGTTTTAATAAGAGCTGGTATGAAATTTCATCCCCTCTCAAGAAGAAACCAGGCTTTTCAAAATCTTTCCCATTTTTCCAAGCTTAAAGTAAAGAAGTAAATAGCTCGTGCTCCCACTTGTTGGCTTCAGATGGAACCCAGAACTGGGGGTACAAAGGAGAAGAAGGGCATTTAGTGGCTTGAAAGAAAATATTTCCTAATGGCTCAGGATGAGGTGAGGCCGGTTCTTAAGAATTTCCCCATTTGGTTTCTGTAGCAGGGGATGGCAACTGAAGAATTTTGTTTGCCTATTCCTTCATTTGCTGTATACCAAATAGCTATGCCAGGTACTTGAATAAAGAAATATTTAATTACTAAAACTTGAATTTACATTAGCTCTAAAACCTCATTTTGTTACTTTCTTTAATTATCTGAGCCAAATAAACATTGAAGAGTATCTCTCACTTTAATTTAGGACCTGATTCAGCAAGGTAATTTAATTAAGTGTGAGTATAATTCACAGCACATTAGAAGTCCCACTGAAACCTACTTTTGCTGTTTTGCAGTTGTTTCAAAGCTGATTTTATTTCTTGATGCACCAAGACAAGCCAAGCTTTTTTTTTTTTTTCATTTCAGCTCAAGTTGTGAGCAGGGGAGAAAGGCAATTTAAGGTTAAGTGGAGAAAAATTTTACAGACTGCTTGGGGAAAACCTGAATTTTAAGTAGCAAAGGATGCCGAGGAGCAGAAGCATGCGCGAGCTGGGTGTTTCTCAAGCTGCAGGTGGATGCGTGCTGCTGTATATGGCAGTAACCACGGAATTGGATGGGTCTGCAAAGGAGGGGACAGGAGGCGGCGCTTTATTAAATACCCCAGCGTCACACAGGGCTGGGCTGTGTCGCGCACCTCACCAGAAGTGCGACCCTAAAACCTTCGCAAACACAGGCATTGATTGTTGTGTTCTGGGAGGTGGGAGAAACCAGATCTCTGCTTGAGTGCCCACCTGGCTTGCCTGGGTAGCTCTAAATGTGCTGCGGGTGTCTTTCGCTGCTATTCCAAAAAGGCTGGTGAAGCTGTGACAGAGGCTTTGCCTGGATGAATTTCTACTAGAAAGTTAGAAAGATGCACTCAACTTGGTGTTGGAATACTTATTTTTAAGGTCCAGCTCACTCAGTGTGGTCCTACTCACTCTGGTATGAATAACTCCCTTATATTAAAAAAAAATTACGACTGCATAAATTAGAAGAAACTTGGATCCTGTGCCTTTCTTTCAAGAAATTGTGAATGCAGTTAGGGAATTGACAAATATTTGGTATTTAAATTGAAAACACACAGAGGAAAAATTTTATCTGTTGTTATGGATACAACAATATTATAACTCAGTCTGGTTTAGCTTTAAATAGTGATCTAGATAATGAAATACTTTGTTTAAAAGCTGTTAAAATCATGCTATTAAAATTAGTGCCAGTCTTATAAAAAATTTAGAATAAACTTAGCCTATGTAAAATGTTTTTTATTTGAGGAAAATACCTAAACATCTTTTTGGAAGTTTAGGAAAACTTTGAACCTCTGGTCTAATGACACAGAAAATGCTGGAAGATTAGCATTTTAAAACAAATATTTTCTGTGTGTAATACAGGAGTAATTAATTTTCATGTTAAAGAGGAAGGGATATAACAATGAAGCAATTTACCAAATGCAAATGCAGGGTTCTGAACAGACTTCAAGAAAGCCCTTAGCATCTTGTCCAGAGAGCGTAGTGCAGAGCGACTTTCCCACAAAGTTGACTTTATGTCACTTACAGAGTTGCTGGGAAACTGGGATGCTTGCACATAGAAAATTTGTTTGAAAAATGTTTCCATTTTTGGATTTATCAACACATAATTCTGTAAAAGACTTTTTCTCTCCTTACCTACTCCCTTTTTCTGTTTCCCCGAAATTTCAAATGGGAATTGTGCTGCTTCAAGTGAGTGATGGTGCTTGGAAGCATTTCAACTTTGTAGAGTAACATTTAAATGCAGAATTGTTACTTTAAAAAATAAATTAAAGTAGTTCTGCTATGCTTTCCTGCAGGAGGAAAATCCTTCTGGTTGCTACCAATAGCTGTTTGGAGAATAATTTCTGAAACACTTGCATATTGTGTTTGGGGGGAGGAGGTGGCAGATAAAGTCTCTTTCTCAAGGCATTCATATTGAGAAACTTAATTTACTATGGGGAAAAATACCCGCAGTATAGTCAGAGAAAAGCTCGATCAAGTGGCAGCGATTCCTTTAGCTTACAACAGACAGAAGGATGGGTGCTTTTCACGTTGTTGTTAGTTTTTATAAGACCAAGGAGTGTGAAGCAAAGGTATTAGTTGACCGGTAGCTCCTGAGTCCTGCCTCTGTAAATGGCGTAGGTGAACCAGGGTGGATCAGGCTGCACCTCCAGGTCCTTTCCACCGCTGGGCGAGAGAGTGCAAACTGCTGGCTGTGTCAGCCGATACCTTGCATTTTCAGGACTTCACATCATTTAGAACTGTTTACAAATGTTCAGAGTCTTAAAATTAAAACACAGATTTAATATATCTCAGCATTAATAGGGCTTATAAGGAGAAAGGGAATGAATTTACTATCTGCCTTTAAATCTAATGGGCTATGTATTATCAGCCTCCAATGATTATTAATTTTAACAGAGATTTAATAATTGTATGTATTAATAGTCCGAGGCACAGATATTATGTCCTAATTCTCCATAAGGAACGTATCTAGTTGTATAATTGTCTCCTTGCATTAGGTGCTGGCTTAATAATTCTGAGGCCTGTTCCCATCAGGTCCAACACAGACCTTTCCTTTGTAGAAGACACAGCAGGTTTTTTTCCAATAACAGTAATATGTGGATTTGTAACCTGAAGGGCTTTGTTTTTTAGCGGTCTAAGGTGGGAAGGAACCACAGGCCTCCCACAAGTGGACAAAGGGTGCACTATGAAAATTGAACTTGAAAAGAAAAAGGGAGAAATAATTTTTGAATTGTTGTATTTGAGTTTTAGTAAGCCTTCTTACTACAGCAAAATTTTGTAATAAAAATACAGATGAAAATGTGCATATATATTTCAGTGCTGTTGAAATACAAGTTGACTGAGGAAAAAGGGAATGCCCCTTAATTGTGCCTGCAATACCTAACATGGACGACATTGTATAAAGGGCAAACATACTTAGCTGTTTGGGAAGGTTTAATTGTACTGTAAATGTGCTCCCAATCTGCAGCTGGGTAGCTGAAGTAGGAGTGTCAGGATCTTTCTGAATGGCTTGTTTGCAGTTAACTCCAACATGTGTGGTGTTTCTGTTTATGGTAGCAGCTCTTCTGTAATTTTACCTTTTCGCCTTTATCTGTAAAAGGGCTTGTGCTGTAGGGAAGATAACCGAAATACCCAGGAACTGTAGAAATATCTTCCAGGACAGAAGACACTGGATTGAGAGCATCAAGCATAAATAGAATTTTGGTTTTTAATTTTTCCTGGATTAACTGACACAATTTTTTTACTAGGTCCTTATGTCCTCATGAGAGGAATGAACTTACTGTATCGAAAGGGATTCGTTATGATCTCCAGGATCTGAGCCCCTGAATATGCTATGCAGGATGATTAACTTGTCAAAAATGCCATTCATCTCTTTCTCACCTGCCCTCTAGATTCAGCCTCTGTTGTGGTAGTTGGCAGACACTAAACGTGCACCTGTCTCTTTGTTCCTGAATTCCTTGACTTTTCCATTTTGCTGCTTTCTATTTAAATAAGCTCTAGATACTTCCCAGTTATATTCAACATATTTCCCCTGTTTTTCCAGAGCAGATGATCTGTCAGCGGTAGCTCTGTCAGTCATAAATTATTGTAACTGAATTATTTGTCTAATTTGCAGGACATCTTTTGTGAAACCTGGTCAGTCCATGGAAACTACTGGATCACTCCTGTTTCTTTAGCTGCTCCTAGTGAAGCACAGCGTGTTTCTGAGTCAGCAAAGGGAACCCAGCACATTTCCCAACGGCCAGAGGAGCAGGCTGGGGAAAAAGACAGGCAAGCCACTAACGAGCTAATAACAGTAAACAGAAAGGAGGAAGATCAAAGTGGAGCAGCTTGAAACGAAGGGCCAGGTGGACACCAGAAGGAAATGCTGAACACTCTGTTGCTTTGGCAATGGGGGAAGACAACTTCAGAGCAAACATTTATATGTGTACGAGGAATGCATCAGCAGCGAGATCGTGATGATTTTTTCAGAAAGTAGCCAAAAATCATATTCCACAAACTTGTAATTCCTGGTATACTAAAAGTCACAGCAGGGATGCTTGCCTCGGTCTTGTCTCTGGCACTTCGTGCTCTTCAGTGAACTTTAACGCTGTCCAAGGGGCTGGGGGATGTGTTGGAAACTATTCCCTTCCTCCTAACCATTCTTCACACGTCCCAAGACCGCCACAAAGAGGACTGCTTCTCTGCTCCTCGGAATGAGCAGCCCTAATCCTCCAGCTTTTTCTAATAAGCTGCCTTCCCCAGACCCCTCATCAGCCTTGTTCCTGTTCTCCAGGTTTTTTCTGTTCTGTCCACATCCTCCTGGGATGATGGTGCCCACAGCTGAGCCGCCTGCTTCCCACCGCCAAGCCAAATGCAAGCATTACACCATGTGTTTTACAGATGATACTTCTGTTTATTTTTCCCAGAATGGTTTTCCATTTTTTCCCATCAGCATGATATTGTTGACTCATATCTATGATTTAATATATTATAGCTCAATGGTGAAGCGGTTGAGGGTTTGGGTGGTTCAGTTGTTTTTGGTTTTTTTTTGCTTTTATGGCTGCTTTAAGAAAAAGATTTTTTTTTTTTTTTTAAAGTGCTATAGGATCACAGGCAGATTTAGCTTATTTAAATTATCAGTTTTCTCCATGCTAAGATTGAAAAGCTGCCTTCACAAAACTACCTGCTGATATCATGAATGTCACAATGACCGTAGTGAGCTATGAGAAGAGTTGCATGGCTCTTTCTTTTAATCAGTATCAGGTGAGGGGTTTGGGCTTGACTTCAGGTTTGTCTGTCCTCATGGAGTAATTTAAATTGTAATTTTTTCTATTGGGTCTGCAGTCAGACTTTTGAAAGTGGAGTTAAAAATCTAGTTCTTATTTCTGTTTGTTTCGGGGAAGCAAAAACATTGCAGGCCCTTTGCTGTCTGTATCGCAGCAGTCTGAACTTCTTTCCAGCCAAACTGTTGTATGCGTGTCAAAGCTTTTTTTTCCTCCTGTCAACAAATCCACATTGAAGGCTCAGTTTTTTTTCTATGTGCTTAAAACTGGTTTTTTTTTTCACCTTGCAGTTCTACACTGAAGCTGTTATGTCATGAGAACTTCTTATGTCTTCTTATCGAAGAGATAAGAAGTCCTGCAAAGCCATAATTTGTGTGCAGGCTGACATGCTTCGAAAGCATGGACAGGAAAAAAAGGTGGGTTTTTTTTCATTTCTAACACAATTTGGAAACAGATGAGTACTTAACCTCTTGAGACCAAACATATGTTAGTATGAAGTAGCAAACTTGTGTGTTTGTTGCCCATTTCATGACTACAAGCTAAAAATATTTTGACATCACTAGTTAAAGTTTGATAAAGCTAATTATAGTCATAGAAGCACCCAAGATGCTTGCTATGTTGGCCGCCTTTCATTAAGTCCCACTGAATATTGCAGTGCTTTCCAGTCAGACGTTAGAGACCATTTCATGAATGCATATAACAATCTGGCAAAGTTTCCTGCCGCTGAATGTGCGCTGGCTGCATAAATCCCAGGGTATTTATTCCTGTCTCTGTCATTTTCTTCTTAGGAAACCATTTAATACACAGACTCTATCTTCTTCACGCATTCAAGTGGTAGAAGGAAAAAAGAAAGAACGAAAGAAAAAAAAATCTTCTGGAAAAAAAAGCTCATTTTCAGCTCATGTTTTATGTTTCAAATAAATTTGTGGATGTTGCAACAGCTGTAGACTCTGCAAAGCAGAAGTGTCTCTTGAATTAGCCTGTGACATGATTTTGCTCGTTCTTCCAATACTTCCTGAGCTCAGCATGTCCCAGTGTTGTTTGGGAGAGATACCGAGTCAGCTGGCTGCTTTTCCAGTGGGCATTACTCTCGCCATGCTTTTCCCTACAGACAGCAACTTCTGTGTGATAAGGACAAGTTTTTGGCTATGAGCATTCATCAAAAAACACCATTCCTCTAATAAGTATGTTAAATTAAGATCTCTGATCCATGTCCAATTTGTCTCCTGCACAGCACTCTTCTTAGTTTGCTGCTTTAATGCAGCAGGATTGGAAATAATCAGACTTTCAAACAATACCATGTGGCTGAGCACACAGTATAGAAACCAGAATATTTGAAAATTGCATCATTATCTGTATCATACAGACAGAGAGAGCTTTATATGAGATAGCTTTTTATCACAAGCGTAGTGGTGGAAATCATAGTCAGTCCTCTCACTCCCCCATCCTACATTCTGGGCAGCCGATTGGACAGCGGCGTGAATGGTTCAAGGCTTGTTTAGATTTTGGGGGTTTTGGGTTTCTTTTTCTCTTTTTTTGATAATTTTGTAGCTTCTCCCTCCCTCTTCTCAACAGCCTACTCAAGGCTGATGTACTCCTGGTGGAACCACTCACTTTTATCCCAAGTCTCTTCTGCTTTTTCAGCCAAATCTGCTTCCCAATTCAAACTGGTCGGGGGGAGCAGTGGTCATAGCCAGCCTGAGGTGGGAGTTAGAAACTGAGAACAGGAGACTGATCTCTTACCAGCAACAAGAAAAGCACGTAGACAGCAGCCATCAGATCTGGAGATCGGATGGGGACCAAATACTGTGAGTGTTGCCGATTCATGCAGAAATATACTAGAATGGGTATTTCTAACTTAAGGGGAAAAAACTCCTCCCAATAAAGAATAGGGTTGTTCTAGTGCTTAGGACATTTAATGATGTACTGGCACATAGTAACTGCACTATAAATATAGTCTGAAAAAAATATGAGCTTAGTTTGGAAGCTGCTCTCTGCTAAATTATGGGGTTTTGATCCTGACCTAAACTGATCCCACATGTTCCTGGATTCTCCCAATGTTTGAGTGCACAGTAAATCAACTATAGTTTTTGCTTTTTATTGCAAAGAATGAACAGAAGAGATTGGGAGTGATAAGACTTTGGCATCTGTTTATCACATGGTTTAGGATTGTTTGATATCTTTTTAGCCTTAAAGTTTAAGTAAAGTTTAAAACAGGTATACAGGATCAAAACTAGTTAACTGGAATCAGTTTACAGAAGGTAGTCTGAGGCTCACCAAAGCATTAGTTTCAAAAATACTCAATGCCTCCATAGAGAAGAATGCTAGTACCGATCTTACAAGTATTAATGTGTTGCGCTCATACGTATTTCACATTATTGACTACGTGAAGAAATAGTACCATAGTAATGAAAAGTAACAAAGAAAAAATATTAAGCAACTTCCCTGGTAGTAATGCCCAGTGCTTTAAAGCAACAGCTGTTGTACCTCTGGGTTATGCTGCTTCTGCTTTGAAAAGTGTGCAGGTTCAGTATTTCTTCTTTTTTTCCTCTTCTAAGGCCATCTATTCCCTCTCCTTTGCTCCTCCTTGTACCAACTTCCATGGTGTTACTATAAGCAAGTGTCTGTTCTGCAGCGTGGTCTTAGCCTTCCCACCTTAACTCTAAAGCTCTTTGCATTTCTGTTCACAGACAGTTTTTTGTCATCTGATCCCTGCTCACTTCCCCTACAGCCTTTTTTATTCTTAAGATATTTTTTACTTTTTGTCTTTGCAGCCTGCACCTGGTAACTTCTTCTTCTTTGGCTTTTTTTTTTTTGCGAGTTTGGTTTTGGTTTGGGTTTTCTTTTTACTTGAGAGTTGGTATTTATATTCTTTAATGTTAGTAGTAAAGTATGGCTAAACTATATTCTTGAACTTGGCTTTCCTAATGGACTGAGTTTCCCCTCTAAAACATTAGTCTTGCAGCATGGTTTTTGCGAGCTGACTGCCCACACAAGTCTGTTGCCATGTGGGCTGTAGAGTCAGCTTGTCTGAAGTCGTACTCAGTAATTACCAGGTAATAAAAGTTAACTGCCCCATAAAACCACATGGAAGAACCATGCTATTGCTGGCTTGTCCTACTCAGCCGTCCTCTTCCTGTGCGCTGGACCTTTTGGGCAGGGGAAAGGACTAACCAAGGTCCCTCTTAGTGCTTTTCCCTGTGGTTCTATGATAACTGGTGACCCTGGTTATGGGCTACTGAAGTCAAGGCTCAGAGGACTTCTGCAACAAACTGGGAGCTGTAAGCAGTGAATCTGAACTAAGCCATTGCTGTTTTATTTATTGGGGTGGAAGGGAATAAATAAGTCACTCCAAAGTTATCCTCTAACACTTAGCTGGTTTCTAGGCACCTTAAAAAATGTTTAACTTAGTGATGCTTCAAAGCTAATCTAGTGTCGCACTAAATTAGCTGATGTAGAGTGATGGTGTCTAACGTGAACCCAAACAGAGGGCAACTTTGCAGCTCACTGAAATTGGCTGTGACTCATAGTGGCAGAACTAGTCTTACTTCTCTAGTCCAGTAGGCATGTATAATAGCTTTATGGAGAAATGAAAAATGTCAGGTTTCTGCCAATCAGATTTATATCCCTGTTGTAACTTGTAATTTATACCACTGTGGTTTTGATATCTTCTTTTATCATGTGCGTCTTCTGCCTCGTTTTTTACTTCTCTGTGAGATAACAATCCCATTTATTTTTTTTCTTTTTTCTGTTTCTTTTTTATTAGTAAGTAACTGACATTTCAGTCTTCCTCGGGGGTTGCAATTATATGTGCACAGAGTTCCTGGGAGAATTGTGAAGGAGTTCAAAAATTATACAGAAGGCTGTTAAAACAGAGGATGGGTAACTTGGGAGGGGAGGCTGCTGAGTTGTAGAGTCGGGCCACCAGAAAGGATCTTACGATGTCATTTAATCCGTGCCTCTGCTGCAAAGCAGAATATTTACACTAATATTCCTAATACATGCTTGTCTAAACTGTCCTTGTATATCTCCAATAATGACAACCCTTCAGCTTCATTAGGCAACTGCTTACCTTTAACATTAGAAAGTTTTTCTTAATTTTGAGTCTAAGTAATCCAGGTTGTCGTTTATGTCACGTCTGGATCCCAGACAGAATTCAGCTGCTTTCCTGCTTGTTTCACTAATTTTCCAGGAGTGGAGAAGGAGAGAATCAACAATGTGAAAGTTACTTTCAGAACGAAGTAGCTATTTTCAGTCCTTCTTGTCAGATTGATCATTACGGTGCCAGTAATGCTGGCAGACAGTTCAGGGTCTCCCATTTGCAAGAGGGATCACAGCTAAGTGTTTCCTGCGCTGAAATTAAAATCCTGAGCCTTCTGCAATGGCTGCACATGGCCATTCTGCTTTTAGTTAAAAACCAATGAGCTGTTGCGCTGAAATCTAGGCAAGGGAGCTGTGAAGGGAAAACACACGAGAACGCCTTGATTAATAGCATCCCTAAATGACAATGGCTGTTTTATAGTTTTTATAAGGATTGTAGTGTTTCTCATATATAAAAAAGGACAAGATGTGGTTGTAATTAATAGAGAGGCTCTTTGTTGAAGCTGTTGACTGTAGGAAAGAACCCAAGGGTTTCTCAGGCTCCTCAGTTGTAAAACTAACTAAATACATCTAGGGCTGCCTTGTGTCACTCCATGGCATCTTTCAAAGCTGTAATTAGCAGATACCCAATGAGTTGTGGCTACAGCATGTGGATCAGATGACTCAAATATTTACTTTAGGCCTCTGATTCTCTTTCTCCACACAAGGGAGAATAATTTGGTTTTAATATTTAGAGACTCATTTTTCTTCGGTCCTCTTGCTTCAAAACTTCGTTGTTTTCCAACAGTCTGTCAGACTGAGCCCTCTCTAGTGTCTTCAGCAGCAAGGTATGTCTGAAATGTCATGGTGGAAGTCCTTGCTTCATTAACCCTTTTTTTTTTTTTTTTTTTGGTAAGAAATTTGCCTGAAAGCCATATTTTCACTACTGTTGATGCATAAAATGCAGTTGTCCCTTTCACAGTTATAAAGAAGCAAATGACAGAGTGACATCATTACCTTCCTTGCCTTTTTTTGGCAAGATTGCAGCTGTCCTGTTGCTTCACAGTGGAACGTGTGAGCTTAGGACTCCATCTCATAAATGGTGGGTGGAAACAAATCAAGCCACACTGTATTTCTAGCTATAAAAGAGATTCAGCAATTTCACCAACAGAGCAAGGTAAAAATATTTAGGAATTCAGATCCCTGACACTTACCTGTCACAACACGGTCATCTGCCAGAGATCATGAAGTGTTGTGCCAGTAATGTTAGATGTGATTTAGTCTTGCGAGCTCAGCCCAGTGTGCACCACGTCTTTTTCTGTAATGATTTTTGCTTTCTCCCTCCCAAGCTTTGTATTAATTTATCTGCCTGTGATGACTGAAGCTCAGGGCAGACAAATAAGTTTTGTCATCATGTTGCGGCTCTGGAAGATATTTTCAAAATGACCCACTGCAACAGCATTAAATTGTCACTGTTCCCAAATGTCAGAATATGCAGGGCATGTGGGTAGCACAGCCATTTGCTGTTTAGTCTTGGAGAAATGTAGTGTGATGGGAGTGTGGAAAGACTGAAAAATTAGGCTGTACCTGTTCTTTGTGGCCTAGATCGAGCGCTGCCAGATGATAGCGTAGCCCTTAATCTTAGCTAGAATGGGATGGTTCTGCTTGAGGAGCGTCGATGTCGCCGTGATGTGCCCATGGGGCAGCACTGATGAAATAGGAAGGCGATTCTCTAGCCTAGATTGGAAGATCGCAGGCTGGGTGGGGTGAGCAGCAGCAAACCCTCCCATGCCTGGGTGCACATTGCACTCTGTAGGGCCGGGGAAGGGATGGGACGGCTATGGCCATGCTTCCACTGATGTCTTCTTGGCCAAAGGTTGTTGACACCTCACAATGTCAAGGAAGGAGTTGGTTTTGGGACAAGAGTTTGTGTATCAGTTCAAACGCCCTAGTTTGAAGCCTTCCCACTTTTGTCAGTCCACAGGCATTCCTTCCACTGTCTTTCATTAGCCTGTTTGAAAACTTTGAATATTAGCTTTGACAGTAATTTCATATCGACTGTGCTTGAGCTGACCTTGGTTCAGAAACTTCCTAATTGCTCCCTGTCCTCAGTCACTTTCACTGTAGAGTAAATACTCAGATAAGAATCAAATATTGAACTAAATCAAAGGTAAATATCTGTCAGTTAGCTATTTTTCTACACAGCTGGTTGTTCCTGAAGACTGTTCAAAACCATTCTTTAAGAAATCAATGCGTGACTTCAGGTGTGACAACGGCAGTACATCTAGACACATAATGCAAATAGTGTATTACAAGCAACTCCTATTGCATGTACCCGAAATGGATTTATTCCTGGAACTTCTCTAGACACGTATCTCAGGGGATCTGAACTGAATGTTCAACAAGGTTTGAATAAAGAAAGAAGTGTGGGGGAGGTTAGCATGTGCTGTAAGAGTATCTGTTTTATTAACAGTCATGGTTGTCACAATAAATGTGATTAATTTGTTCTTCATCACCAGCCAGTCAGTTCTTTAGATGTTGGCAAAGATGAATAGGGAGCAAGCTTCATCCTTCTGAGGAGCTGTGAATTTAAACAGTGCCAATCTCATGGTTACAGGCAGTTGATTGAATCACACATGAGTTGCAATCAGACTGGTAGTCCTTTTCCTAACAGTTATTTTTAATGTGCCAGTCTTATTTTTCCCTCAGCCCAGTCGTATTTCTTTCAGCAATGAAAACACGGACTACTTTTTCCTCTATTAAATTTGCTTTAGTCTGTGGGCACTGAGTAATTCATATAAATTGTGCAATTTGTAGAAGACAGGCATTACTTTGGTTACGAGTTTCCCCAAAATACATAGATTAGTAGCAACATCTTTGAGTCTAACCTCTCGCTAACGTCCAAGGTCCTATAAATCACTTTCACTTTTATTTTTAAATTTATCTTGATTTTTTTATAAAATTACAGAAAAATTATGCCTGTGGGCTTTCTAAGGCACATGTAAAATAAATAGATGCATAAAACATGACTGGTTATCCTCCACGGATTTTCTTTTCTGTTGACCACCTGCTCTCCCTTCTGATGGGCAGTGTTGATTGGCTCTTGTCAAACTGCTGTTGGTTATTTTTTTGCAGTCATCTATCTTTTCCGTCAGTTGCTGTTCATCTGGAGTGACATATGCTTATCTATTAATTAGCAAAGTGACTTAGATGTATGCTAGGTCTGCCTGGTTTTAAAGAGGCCTGGGTATTGCCAGGTTAAGTTGCATTCCTGTCTCTGCTCTTTGGATATCTGTCAGGTAACATTTTTTAAATACTGGGTTGTATCTTAGAAGTGATCATTAAATTTGCGTGCTGATTTACACAGATGGTCAAAATGAGCAGGCAAAGTTTGGAAACACAGTGGTTGTCCCTTCTCTTTCAGATCTTTCATAATGGCAGTTTGAAAACTCTCCAAACTGTATGTCAAGTAACGTGGCTGTGATTGCAGAGTTCTGAATGGCACAGTCAATTTATCTAAACTGACAAAAAAAGGACTAATGCCTGTGCTTGAGAATTGACATATGAGGATTTTGCCAGTCCACCTCAAGGTATAGAAAAGCTGTATTCTCTGCCTCGGTGAACAGGACCTGCTGCTGCTTAACGTAAGTGAGGCTTCAGTGCAGTGTCTGGAGTGTGTACAGGTGCTTACTTAAAATAAATGTGGTGATGTCAAGTGTTAAATGCACATCTTGTGTGGCATCTCAAATCCCATTTGGATGTGAAATTGAAATTGTCATTTGTCATAACCCAAAATGAGATACAGTTCAGAGACAATGAAAAGGGTATTAAAGACAAGGGTAGGTGATTTGGTTGTACTTCACAAGTAAAACCCAAAGTTACATAAATGCCCAAGGGACACTACAAATGCGTCTGGTGGCAATACTAGAGCCAAGCACCCAGTCTCCAACGTGCCCTCCCAGTTCTGGATCTTGTATCATTAATACACTAGAAATATCCTTTCTAGTATGGGAAGATGACGATGATTTGCCATAATAGTCTGAAGTTTTGGAGATGCGGGGCTTTGGGGGGTTTTATTAACCTTACGCAAAGCTTTATAACTAACTCAAGTGACTGGTGGGAACACAAGTTTCCATGAAATCATAAAGTAACTAAATAATTTCTGTTGGTAAGATAGCCTGCCTTGGCTATGAGTCAAGCTCATCTTATTCTTCTATTAGTTGTTTTCAGGCATTTTTAATGGACTGAATTAGAGGAAGAAGTCTCTTAGCAAGGATCTTCTTGCATTAAAGATGTTTTTAATTCTTACTATGAAAGCTTCCCCAAAATGATCTGTTTAGTATCTGTTTAAAACGAATGAGAAAATCCAGAACTAAAACAGGTATTGAGACTCAATTAATTACTTCAAGCTGTAGGGAAAGTAATTCCCAACAGAATAATTCAGCCTGTGGTCTACAGCTGAGGGACTGGTCTCCGTAGTGTTATCTGCAAGTCAGAGCGCAGCATTATCAACTGCCTGAGTATCCCTGCTCCACCAGAGCTCACGACTTTCAGCGTAAATGGATATGGTCAGGCAGAGGCTGGACGTAGTGAGCCCGAGAGATGCATGGCTTAACCAGACATTTTCCAGTAAAGTCTTCTACTTCTTGGTGAAGTCCTTGGGCAAAAATAGTTGTAATGTTCCATCCTTTTCTTCCAAAGAGGTGACTCATGTCTGGGATCCCACAACTTTTCCTAAAAGGAAAAAAACTGAAGCTCCCTCTGTTGAAGAAGAACTGAATTAAATGTTTTTCCTCCCTTCAGATCAACATTTTTAACTGAACAAGAAAACTGGCAGGTATTCTGTCAGTTTTCTGTCTTGAAATTCCAAACCATTAAAGACAACAAAGCCTGTCTCTGAGTTACAAGGTGGGACATGGATAAATGACCCAATTGTGTTTGCAGATGAACGGATGAGTTGAGCTTTAGGTCTTTTCAACTTGCAATGACTGATGTCAAATTAGCATACAAAAAATATAAAAGTGCCTTATAATTTACAAAGCAGCTGCTGAACTGTTAGGGCAATGTAGTCAAAGGCTGTTTTACTTTGAATTGTGAGGGGTTTGGGTATTTGTGCTGAATGAGAGGAATGGGCTGCTTTTAACTTAGCGTGCCAGCTCTCTGTGGTCCGCCTCCCAATCTGCCGGCCGATCTCCCCTTCATAACCTTGGAAGTGGCTCAGCAATTTCAACCAAATTTGAGATGGGATTTAATCATCTGAATCGCATATGAGGTCTATGAGTGCCGGGAGCTGGATAGAAGGAAAAGATTCATGTCAGTGCCCACACTGGCAGAAGCACTGTCAGGAAACCATCAGTCACCTCGTGGGTTTGACGGGAGCTGCTGGGCCACCCATGTCTCCAGCTCCAGACTAACCACTGCAGGTAACCGCAGCTCAGGCTGGTGTAGGGGAAGAGCAGATGGCCGGGCTTATTGCACTGGGACAAGATTTAGGGGACAAAGGGCAAAAATGGATAGGAAATCAAGTTCTGATAATTTTGCTGCTCATGGAATAAATTTTTCTTATTGGAATGGCAGAGCAGCCCCACAGGTCACTTTCTGTCAGGGTGAGATCCCTCTCGCCAACCTAATTTTCAAATAGGTTTGGCACGTGCACCTTTTTTAGTTCTTTTTTACCCCTACTGCAGAAGGCTTATTATAAATAAGACTCAGGGATTCTAGCTTTTTCCATTTTAAAGACATTTATTGAATATACATATAATATTAGTGGAGTTTGGGCATAATCAGTACTTGTGTAGCACTTGTGGGGATCAAAACATAACCAGCCTGGTATTTTACACTCTATGTGTATTTTAATGTCCTTATAAATTGTCTTCAGTTGAGTTTGAGGATGGTCAGAGGTTAAAATACCAAGTAACTGTTTTGTGAACAATATTCCAAGATACAGCAGCTGGCAAAGATAACACAATAGCTTCAGTTCATAACTTCTGGCCTGTCTCTGCAGAGTGGACATAATTTTAAAAAAAAAATGAAATCACAATGCATGGATGTTATTGACAGATCAGTGAATGCAGAACCAAGTCGCAGGCAGTAAACTCCAACTTTCATGCTCAGTTGGATAAATTCTGGGGCAGATCAGCTCTTTTGAAATCTAGTGGATGCTTTTAATTGTTGTTCAGTAATCTTCAGACTTGATCCCTGAATAACACGTGAAGGCTATTTACTCTGCAATTAATGTTTTGGTGATCTAGAGCTGAGTGAGATGTGCTGATGTGGAAATAAGATACTGTAAGACACAGCAGCCTTGGCTGATGAGTGCATTTTGACATTCAGCCTGGCTGGGTTGGTTTTGTTTATTTGTTATGGGGAGGGGGGGAACACTTTAAAAATTATGCATTACAACAGTGAGCAGTTGGCTGCAGCTCTCATCAAGAGACAAAGAAAGTCACACCTAATGAGTAAAACAGACAGCAGGTTGCAAATTTGGACTTCATGATGCTTTCCAGTCAGCAACATGAAAGACAGGAAATATCTTACATGTGCTGCCTTTGGGGAACAAGAGAAGATATGGAGGTCAAGCATGGCTCTACTATATTTGCTGATAAATCTTTTCAATAGTGGGGTTTTTCTTCTTCTTTTTTGTCGTCTTCTTTTTCCCTTTCCCCTAGCGGTGTGGTATTGCCTGCAAAGCAGTGGGGAGATCAGACAGCCTTTCAGCCAGCTGCTCGACATTGGTCACTGCCTTCGAGAACGATGAAGCCATCAGTGCAGCTGAGTGCTGCTGTACATCACCCAGCACACACAGAGGTAAGCTGCGAATGACCTTGAGCGCTGTACCAACAACATTTGGCCAAGATCCGTAATAATGTCTCTCTGTTATCTCCCCTGTCTCCGGGAGCTTGTTGGATTGTGCTGGATGATTCTGGAGCAGTTTTTAGTGTGTTTGAAAGCGCATCTAAATTCAATCCAGTGAAATCACAGCAACATTAGAAACCCCTACTGTTACTAGGATTGACAGAGCCCTGCGTCTGTATCCCTTTACACTCTTTTGTGAAAAAAAGATAGCAGACCGAAGAGGGTGTCATTCTTTCTGGTATCAAAATTTCGGCAAGTCACTAGAAAAATGGTGATCTTGGTGTGGTAATGAACACAGGAAAATTGTGGGGGTTTTTCTTTATAAATCCTGAAGAGCTGTAAAAAAATCACAACTTTACAGTTGTTATCCAAACACATTATAATATAGCAAATTAGATTATGTGATTCCTAATATTTTGGCTGTTCCTGTTACTACTAAAATGACAAGTTAACATTGGCTGCTTCACAGGTTACTGGAACAAGCATCCTTGTTCCAAACAGTTGCCATTTTAAAAAGGAAAGAGTAGGAGCAAAGCAGTAAGTTTCATGCCATCAATAGATTTCTCTTGCTCATCTATTTAATTACTTTATTGTGGTAATAATCATGAAGATTTTGTATATCACCATAGTAAAAAATTAGCCCTTCTGTGTCAGGAAGAATAAGGCGTCTGGACCTTTAGGTTAAAGGAAGTAAAGGGAAGAACGTAGAGATGCACAGGATGAATCTCACAGTAGAATATTTCTCCAGTAATTGCATTGCCTTCACAAGGTCTAGAAGCGTGCTTAGATATAAGCATGTGGTTAAGCACTTTGGGTCGGGACCAAGGTGTTTATGAATGGAAACAACATAATTGTGTTCAGGGTGCTGCCAAGGTGTGCCAGTGCCACCGTGGCTTGACTGCAGGGTGGTATAAAAGCTTGAAGAACATTTGCTGCCTGCCGTGACACAGCTTTGGGGTTCCATTTGGACACGTTAACAGTTTAGGTGGATGGTTTTGACTGACTTTGAGTGAGAAATTTAGGGATTTTAGTTCTTCAGTGGATAATTTTCTTTTAATTCATATTCAAGATGCTTTCACCTGTCCTGTAAAGAGATCTTTTGAGACTTCTGATTCTAGACTGTGGTAGGAACACAGATATGCATGGGAAAGATAATAACCAGAATATACACAAAATGGTTGATTCAAAATGTGTGCCAGAAAAAGACAGGGCAAAAAGAGGGCGCAGGTTTTTTCTCAGTTTCATTAGAACCTAAAGAAAACAGTTCATTTATTTTAAAACATGTAAGCATTTTTCATGAGTCCTTTTTGAATATTCTAGTAATTGATGCAGTTTAGCTGTACCGGGACCAGAGTAAAGGCAGGACTTTACCTATGTATACACAGGGTTTCAGCCAGCTGGGGATGGAGACTTACCTAGGCAGCCACTCAGGTGCTGAATTAAAGTTCATTCCAGTTTCAGCTGAAGTCAATAACGAAATTCAGAATAATTTCAACATTATAGGTTAAGGGATGCAATCCCTGGTTTAGAGCGCAATAAAAATCTACTGGAAGCCCAGAGAATCAGCAAAAAATACTTTCAGAAGTCTGGATTTCCTCTGCATGATGACTTGTCAGAACATCTTGTTGCCCAACAAGGTACAAATTAGGTTGTTAGTTTCCCAGCTGCAAGTTATTGGTGTGGGGAATGACATGCATCAACAAAGCTGCTTGTGCAGATACATATTTCTCAACTTTAAAGAGCTAGTGACAAGGTAATTGTTTGATAGATGCAATATGTTATGGAATTGCTATCCAAATAACACGAACACCAATATTTGGTCATATTGTCAGCCTATGAGCAATCTGTCCTCAAATTGTGTCTGAAAGCAACAAAACCACATTTTCTCAGAAAAAGTTGCATTTGCATGTTCAGTGGAGAAAAATCTCCACTGGTGATAACACGTTGTGGTCAAGTTTCTCAAAATTACTGAGTAACTTCTGCCAGATGAATACAGACTGAATATATTCTGTGCAAACTAGGCATGCGCTTAGCTGGTAAAGCACAGCCCTACTCAGACATGCTTATTCTCCAGATGAACTCAGGGAATGAGTCTTGAAATTCCAATTCAGTGAGTTCAAACTCACGTTGCTCTGAGCAACACCGAGAGTTTACCAAGTGAGTGAATAGACTCAGTTGTTTTAATTTGAGCCTTTCAGAAAGCAAATTAGAAAAAATCACTAGGGTCAATATTGTTGGAAATGTTCATTATTATACTTTGGTCTGCTTGCATTTTTCTCCATAATCATGTTGTCATAAACATTTTTCATTGAAAGTGTAAAGTGAACAACCCTTTTATTTTTTGAATCCAATGAATTTTTAGGAAGACACTGAGTAACGTTTCCATAAATCAGAAAGTGTTAATGGTACCAGGGAGGAGGGAACTTGTTTCAGTTTGACAGAAGATTTCACTCTCTCAGAAAGTTCTTTTTCTATGTTGTGTTTTTATGCTTCGGGGCCATCAATGACGTAAGTCAAAAGGCAGTTTTGATGTATGAGGTAAGAAAATGATCAATACTAGATTTTAAAGCATTTAAGACAATTCTGACCTTAGCAGTGTATGTCTGATTAAACCAATAAATTAGAAGCGAGTCTACTTGATATTAATAACAAATATAAGTAGCCTTGAAATGTCTGTAAAATGCCCGTTCACATTTCCTGTGTACATCGGTCAAAGGATAGCTGTGATGTTTTCTCTTGTATTTTGCTGAATCAGCCAGCAATTCTATTTAAACAGGCATTTTCAGTCCTTTACCAATGCATTTGAGGACATGCATCCAGCTAAGAACTGACACGCAGGGTCACATCCTAGGAGACTGTTGGAAACATGGCTATAGCATAGCATATACCTTTGGCACACGCACATATATAACACATCCCTTTTTATAAAAAGGGTTATGGTATGGATTTTTTTTATTTATGACTTGTTTGCATGTATGGATTATGAGGCCTGGGGAGATCCCACACTCCAGTCTCACTCTTGCCACATCACAGTTTGTGTCATTTTTGAAGAGCAATGAGGTTTACAACACAACCATGTGCAAAAGAAGACTCGAGGCTAACAAGCAAGCCCCAGCAGATGGCTCGGTGCCGACACCTGCGTGGCAACGTCTACTGGATGTCAGCATGAGCCACCTTATCCCATTTCTCGGCTCCAGTACAACGTCGCCATCTCCTTTGTTGGTTGGTTGTTTTGCTGGGGGAGATTGTTTTGGTTTTTAAGTGTCCTGTAACCTCAGGCTTAAACAAGGCAGTAAAGGGACTGCATGATGACAAAAGCAAAATACATACCGGCAGGTTCTAAATTAACAAGTTGCTGTAGAAACCTTACTAAAAGCTGTGACCCTTTCTCATATGGACACACATTAAGTCTTTGTTAAATTCATTCCAGTCCTCAGGGATCCTTAAAAACAGGACAAGTGAGTCCTACAGGTTGGGCTTTTCTTCACTGCTTATACTAAGCCATTAATAAATATCTTAAGTAACATGGGGTTCAATAGAGAATTGCAAGGCAGTTATATCTGCATCTAATTTTGGTTTCTGTCTCCTATTCCATTTTTGATGCCGAGAAGCATTTCCCTCCCCATCCATGCCATGAGCTTGCTGAGAGCTGAAGTGAATGTTATCAAATCCCTCACTCATCAATATTGTTTCCGAAGAAGTTCCCAGAGCTGGGAAATAAATGCAGAGCAAATCAACAACAACAAAAAATCACGGCTGTCTTGTAGATATCCAAGAGTGGAAGAAGCAAAATCGTTACCCTGTTCATAATGCATTTCAGTAGGCTCTATAGATAACATACACCTTTATTAGACTTACTATTAACAAATATTTCTAAAGGAGATGGGTTCCTTTTCTTCAGGAAATCTCCCTGATTATGGAGTTTTGTTTATGGCTTAAAGGATTATTTTGGCATCTTCCCACTCAGATGTTAGTGCCTTGAATCCTGCACCATAATTAGCTCCGGGTGCATAGCGGATTGGGGTTTTTATCTGCAGTGGTCTGTCATACCTGGCCACCTTTAAGCTCATTGTTTCTTGTTTGTCACTGTGTTCCTCTATTTGTGAGTGATTGCATTTGCCAAACACCTGCAGCTAACGATACAGAAGTGCAAGTCTTTAGAAATGTGACAGAGGAATTCATCTTGGGAAAAGCATTATGGATTTTTAAAGGTTACTGCATTTAATAGAATCACATTGACCTTCAAAGAAGTTTCAAAATGGAAGATGCTCTGTCTTAGCCTAATGCTGTTACATCTGTGTTATGTTTTAAAAGGCATAGTCGCTTCCGGATAGGTTCTACAGAAAGGCTATATTCCTGAAGAAAGACAACGAACAGTGCTGAAGTCTCAGCTGGGATCCGAACATCCGTGCCGGATGGTGCACTGACCTTCTGTGCGTAATTCTGTTCTGGTTGTCTTTGCTTCGCATTCCCGAGGTGGGCAGGGTGACACCACAGCACGCGTCCTCAGCTGCCCTTGCCAGCGCTGCTCGTCACTCCTCAGGGATTTGGGCTGTTTGGAGGCCAGAAAGCAGCTCCTCTTCCCCAAAGCTCATCTGATGTAAGTGCGTCTTGTCTTTAAGGTAAGTAGCAGTTAAATAAGGAGCAAAATCTACATTTCTTCTGTAGCTTTTCGTAAATCATTCCACATGTATAATAATACATATTATCCTTTGGGTTTGAAAAAAAACAAACCTAAACTTGTACTTGACACACTTTCTTGTTACAGGGTGCATGCTTTCTTCTGTCTAAATTGGTTCAGTATAATTGGTCTCTCTTTCCATTTTTGTCCCGTTTTTCAGCTTTTAATGTATTTTTCATTAGCGTGCAGTATGAATTTCATATTGAAATTCAGTGTGACTGTCCATATTTTAACTTTTTGGTCCATTCTTGCATGGGCCCTGACTTTACTCACACACAGACAGCAGGTTAGCTGTAACAGGTCTTACTAAGCATTGCAAAATTTCCAAAAGTTAATTTGCTATTTTCCAACTCTTAAAACACAATTTGTCCTGCCTGCATTTCTGTAAATATCCTCTCTGCTTGCTTTGCTATTTCCATGATAAAATGACCACTCACACGGTGTCAAACAATTGGCAGGAACACAAGAGAAAAATAATCAAGACCAGTGTTTTTTCTCATTTTCTTGACTCTAAACATTGCTCATTGAAGACGCAGAGCTGCTGAAAAAGAATACTATCTAAAAAAGAAAAGTTTCCCTTATTCTCAGGCTAGCATTAAAAAATAATCTCACAAAACAAATTGATTCAAAGTTCTCAAAAAAAGGAATGTGTTTAAAGATGAATGGGACGACATGCCTTTGTAATGGATAGTGTATTTTTAGGTAGCATAAATTTTATGAAAGTCATAAAGTTTTATGAATTTTAGTGAACGTCCTTCTCAGAAGAACTTGAATGTTACTGTCAGTATGTTATCTGGGAAAAGGTCACCTGAACGAGAGGAATTTGCAAATCAATTACATAGGTTTGGGAAGAGAGTTTAAAATAAATTCTTACATCCACTTTAGCATCTACAGTGAGGGAAGTGCACAGGCAATGTACCAAACCCAGTTGCCTGACTTCAGATTTTTTTTTTAATTTATTTTCTCCGTGTCCAAAAACTAGCAACCCTCTATGCCATGCAGGATTTATTTTCTGTTGCAGGAATTTGACTCCTTTTCTTGAGACAAATAAGGTATGACCTGCTTGCTATTCTCAGAAGCTGCAAGCGGCTAAACTTCAGATTTGTAGCCAAACTTCAGAAAAAATGTCCCTGAAATCTCTGCATGTCCATGTCCTCAGTGCTGGCTGGCACCCAACCCATAGGCGTGCCTCCACTGAGCTCAAAATACAGTGCACCAGTCACCTGGAGGTGCACGCTGAATTTAATTCCAGCTACAGCTAGGCACATAAACCATGTTATAATTACTGGTTCAAAAACCATTACTTTTATGGATCAAGCTTACAGTCTGATCCTGTGAAATGACACAAGATCTGTTTCAGCAGAAACTAGGAAGCAATGATTTTTACCAATTTTTTTCCTGTTAACTTTAAACTGTTGACATGGTGCTGAATTCAGTACGCTGAAGGTGTTTCCATGTGTCACTTCTAATAGGATACAGGTGTCAGACAATTTGAGATTATTTCAAATCTAATTTTCCTAGAGTGAAGATACAAACAGTTACACCAGAAGCAGATGTTGGGCCTTTCTCACCCCTCCGAAATGCGGTTTGGCGTCCATCCAGACCGAGCCTATGGGGAAAAAGAGAAAATTATATTTAATTTTAGCTTGCTTGGTTTCCTCCTTTCAAAATCTACATGAATGTGCAATAAAAAAACCCCATCCCTTTTCCCTCTGCTTACACAGGGACTGAGTATCTTGTTGCAAACAGATGGAGTACAGGCAGGTTGGGACGTGAACGCTTTTCCATCTTCACACTATCACTTTGTGGCCCAAAATCTGGCACAGAATGCTACCTTTTCCTTTTTGCCCTCTTATCCTTGTCTCTGTCAGTTACTTTTCTAGTGCATTGCTTGGAAGCAACAGCCAGGAAGCAGAGGTGACAAGGACTGCAGCTAAACCACTGCTTCAGGGTCCTGCCTCTGGTCCACCTCTATACCTGCCTGCAGGTGGTTGCTGAGACTGCACCAGGACTCCACCAAGAAGCCCTGAGAGCATCTGCATCTGTCTTCCTTCAAGCTGCTAAGATTTTCCCTAGCTTTTCTTGGTTTTTTAAGCAATGGTCCTTTTCCACCTTGTCTTGTTCTTGCAGTTTTACATATGACTGGAAGTACAACCTCAGCTATACAGCACGGATACAAAAACTAGATCACTTGCTGGCAATCTCCTGAGGATGGTACGGGTTTTCCATCAAGAATAGCTTCACTGACTTTAGTTACATTTCATCAGAACTCATGTAGGTGACAGAAAAATTGAGCTCATAATCCTGGTATTACAGCCTCGTAGAAAAGAAAATGCAAATTTTGGTTTCTGCTGCTCAAATACATGTTTCTTCACCTGCTTCTAGTAAATGAATCTTATGACTATAAATCCCGCTTGTTACAACTGTATTTAAAGTCAAATTACTATAAAATGCTGAAATTGAACAGTTTCAGTCCAAATAACCACACGTGGAAAAAATCATTATGGATTTCATAAAATGTATTGTGGACATGGCTATCCGTTTTTTAATCAGTCTTTGTTGGTCATGCAAATGCTACTGAAAAGTTGTCATCATAACTGAGCAACAAGTCCGTTAAGAGCCATAAATGCATATTGGGAAGAGAAGGAGAAGCGTATTTACATCGTGCCAGAGGAAGAAGGGCACAAGGTCCTTCTACGCACGGTGAGGATTCCACAGACTGGTAAATACACTGGGGAAGAGTCAGCAGATGGTGGACAGGAGACATGAATGCCGCTGCTCATCTGCGCGGCGTCGGTACAGCTTGCACCAGTAAGGTTCTCCAGTCGGCTCCCTGCCGAGGCCGCCGACGGAGGTGGGTGAGTGCGATCAATAGAAAGCACCGAGTGCTGGCTTGCGAATCAAAGGCAGAACTATGGAAACGCCACTCTGCAAATGGGGTTTTAACTGCGCTGCCAGGAAGTTATCTAGAGGCATTTGAAGACCAACCCGGTAACAGGAAATTAATCAAAAGCATTTTCGAGCGGATCCTCGGACGGTGAGTGCTGCTGTGGCTATTTATACCGCTGAACTATGGCAATTTACACCCATTAAGGATCTCCTCAAATGTCAGATATTAGCCACTGCCAGAATAAGTGACCTTTCTGCACAGTACATTAACAAGAGAACAAAAAGATGGAAATTCCCATTTTCCAAGCTTGGGCCAAATAAACGTCTGTGCTCTTGTTAAACCAGCTGCGTTGAAGAGGAGTGATTATAACAAGCCTCTTTTTTTTTTTTTTTTTTTTTTTTAGCCTGCACCTGTCTCTCCTTCTGCAGCTGAGGACACTGGAATCTCCTTCCCTATAGACCTGATGCTGTAAAAGCTTCAGGTGGATTAAATTCATCGTTATCTACATCTATTTTTACTTAACCACATAAGGGGAAAAACCCACCTGAAGGCCAGCAGTTACTGGAACGTGCAGTAGCTAGTCACTCGCAGTGAAGAAAAGCTCCCCACTTCTTCCTCCTCAAATAGGTGAGTTTTTTGGTTTTTTTAGTTTTTATTTTTATGGCTGTTGAGGTCTTGCAAAGGAGAGAGGGCCAGCTTCGAGCAGCCTTGTATGGCTGTTATCTGCAGGCAACCTCTTGAGAAGGTCACAGCTTCACTCCCCCCTAGGAGGAAAGGTTCCCTCTTGCTTCAGGCACAGCTACATGGATCAAGCAGTAACTCCGTTTTATCAAGACATATGTAGGAAAGAAGTGTGCTAAACTACTGTGGAAAAACATGTAAGTGTGATTTTTCTGAGGAATTTAAGACTTTCCTAGAGCAAAAGTGGGTTCAGCATTGTCCCTGGAGAAATGAGAGACTGTAGAACTGTCATTTTTGCTCCTAGATTATCCCTTTATTGTAAAAATATTTAAAGTCCACACAGTGCCAGGAGATATTCCACTTAACTTGTTCTGTGCAAACAAGCAGTGGCGTTTCTGAAGCATGGGTTTGATTTAAAGTATCTCCCTGCTTTCACAGAAATAACTTTTTTTGTATTTGATTATTTTGCTCAGGTAATTCTTACTCACTGGTCTTACCCAGCTTTGGAGCTGAAGTTTCTCCCTATTCCCTCAATTGCTATTCCCCTATGAACATGCACAGTGCCAGCAGTTTGATTTCTGGCACAGTGATACAGGAAAGCTGATGGCTTCAATATTGGCATTATATGGGCATTTTTTTGATGCAAAATTATTGGATTTTTCTGCCTTTAAAATGTGGTCTGGAAACTGACTGGCACTATATAAGCAAATCATTCTTTCTACAGTAAGTCAGACATCCCACATAATCTATATTTATGGGGAAGAAAAAAATCAAAGTAGAACTTGAATTGTTTTGTGACAAGATGCTGTATATGACTGAGACGAGACAGCAGGATGCTCACTGAAAATTACTAGCGAAAAATGTGTAGCACTAAAATATGTCAAAACAGGATAAGAATAATAAATTATTGTTAAACAAAATACTCCTTCATGTTGACCCAAAATGTCACACTAGATTTTATCATACGGCAATTAGGTGCAAGGTTCTAAAAAGATTAATTTTCCAGGGGAGGTGTAGCTGTTTCTATTGTAGATTAATTCTACTCTTGTCACTGCCTACTTGAAATAAGGATAAAATAGATTTTTCAGAATAATATTTTTAATGCAAACAATATCCCCAAAAATGTCTTGCCACAGAATAAAAATCAAGCTAAACAACAAATTTGGAAAACTGCCTTAATTATTTTAGCAGATAAGTTTTAGAAACTTGCCAGATTTAGTGAGAATTCTTTTGCTTCCTAAAAATATATATTAATGTATTTATCTTCTATAACAGTAAGGTACTCGTTAAGTGTGTGTTTTTAGGGTTTTTTGTGGTTTTTTTTTTTTAATTTCAAGACAAGACTGGAACTTTGTGTTGTTCGATTCTCTGTCATCTGGATTTTGAGCAGAGTTACATCCAAAATTGCAGCCATTCTGCATTATGATTGCATGATAGAAAATGACTACTTTTGGTATACTAATTAGCCAGTGAATAGAGGCCATAAAAACTAGGGATACAAACCAGGAAATGTTATTCATTAATTTTGTTTATGGTTATTTAATTTTAATTATAATACTTTAAAGCTATTTAAATCTACAACTCCATCACATGTAAGTTAATGTAGCATATTTTGCAAAAATAATCAAGGCCTGGTAATATAGATCACTACAGAGCCTGTAATTAAATCTTTGATGAGAATTTCAAAGTGATTTTTAAATGTGCACGTGGCTTATAAAAAGTGCTTTACAAAATCTCTACTCCTGTCATCGTGACTTCACAAATGTTTCTCTAGCATTGTCCGAGTTTAATTTTCATTCCAGTTCAAAATGGAGATGTTTGTAATCGAGTAATTGCCTTGCAAATAAATATTTTCTGTAGGTAGGAAAACCAATTAATTTTCACACCTGTTTTCCTGCGTAAGTGACGATGAGGAATATTTTTCTCTGGACTATAAAGGACTTCAGTACTATTGATGTCATTATGCCTTGCAGAATAGGGCATTGGTGATACCCATTTCAGGTGTTTTCTTCTCTGAAGAGATGATACAGGGTCTGATCTTACGGCTGTAATTTTGGCACCATCACGGTGGTTAAAGAGAAGTTCACCCTGTCACAAACAACAGGCTAAATCTCACTGCAGTGTGCACCTTGGGGAAGGATTTAACGAGCTGGAGGACGGTTTCTCTGCCACTTGCTGGTTTTTATTCTGTAGGAACCAGTGCGCACCACTTATCCATTACTCATCACGGGTTTTGTTCACATCCGTGCCTTCTCAAATGGCACTCAGCCCCAGCACCCTGGCAGGGGTCCATCCGGAACAGTGTCATCTTACTCATGTCAGCAAGCCTCCTGGCCCACCTGCACCTCTGACAGCAGAAAAATGGGGTGGAAGGGGTTGTTTTTTCCTGGAATAGTTTCCTTGTAATTGAAGGACATGTTTAAGACAGGCTTTCACTGCCTCCTGTTACAACATAGGAGCTCGCAGGTTTCCAGAGATAAGCAGGCTGGCTGGAGGCAATTAGAAAACCTCAGGGTTTTAAGAGTCTAGTCACTAAAATATGTTACAGCTCAAGTCATTGTTTAACAATCCGAGTCTCTTACAGCTGTGAAACACTCCCATCATCAAGTAGGTCTCTGGGACTCCCTCAGGAACGGCAGGCTCTAGATATCCAGCTGCTAGGAACAAAAATAAATCTCTTTGAAGACTTATTTGCCATCACATTGTGCGAGGGCTTAGAAAGGCTGAAGTATTTTAACCATTAATCTCCATTCATCAAATCTTGTCATTCTTAACAAAACTCCAAAATAGTTTCAGCTGCGAGTTGAATGTCGATGACACCAAACTCTGTACATAGATATCAATTTTGTGGTTAAGATATGCCACACACAAGACATGCCTGTTGCAATCGAAACAATTCCTGCCCATGCAGAGACTGGAGAGCCTTTCATAACTCGTTATTTATGCTCTTGGCTGTTGTGGAAGGATAACAGCAGAATTTTAGTAGCTATTGATCACAAACCTCTATTAACCAGTATTATAATCTTTTTCATTAATCGATGCCTATGATACTGGCACATAGTGTTTGTTATCATTACTATGGTATAATACTAGTAGCAGTAATCACTGCCGTTAGAAGCGGTCACCTCAGAAATATTCACTGCACAGAAAAGTATCTTAAATGCCTGATCAGGAAGTCAACAGAACCTGCAGGTCTTTATTTCAGCAGGATGCAAAGAAAACCCATTTTTCTTTACTCTTTTCTGAACTGCTTGTTTTGAAGTATTAACTGGTTTGGGTTTTTTTTCTCTCAGGATTTTTAGTTTTTATTGCTGACCTAAAAAGAAAGGAAATAAAAAAAATCCGAAACCTTAAGTCAAGGAAAATTTGTCTGTGGTTAAAACATTCCAGACCTCTTCCTTATAAACACTGGATGAATTAATAGCAAACGTGTTTTACAACTTAGAGGTGAGTTGTTAATGACTTAAAGACTTCTTGGCTGGCAAATATTTCCAAACAAAGGGACCCCAACATATTTATTTAGACTGGTTTTCCTCACAGTGTTCCTTCTTTTCCTGTTTCACTTCTCCCGGCCTTCCACCCTTCTTTCTTGAGCAACCCAGAGACCGTTCGTGCTACATTTGTGACGTTGCACTGGTCTGTGATGTGCAGTTGGCAGGAGAAAAGGTTACTACACGTGGAAAAACAGGCTCAGGCTCTATATGTACAAATATCTGAAGGAACATCTTCAAAGGAAGAGCGGTTTGTTGCTGGCCAAGTGCACGGCTATTGCATGAACATCCTAGTGACTCTTTGCTCTTCTAGGAGAAAAACTCCTCCAGACTTCCTGAAAACTTTGCATCAGCACTTCTTAATATCCTCTGTCAGAGGGACAAAAAGCCCTGCAATCATTTAGGGGGAAAAACCTTATCCCACTTCAGAGACAAGATAACTTTCAGGGGTGCAGAGGTTAGATCGTCTTCCCAAATCGATACAGCATGGGAATGAGGAATAAGAAGTCTTAGCCCAAGAGTTATTTTCAAGGGCTTTTGTTTATTCTTTTGAAGTACGAGCCAAAGTCTGTTGCAGGCTCCTGTGGAAATGTTCACATTAACATCAGTATTTTATTTTTCTGGGTTTTGGATCTATTTGAAGAAGGACAGAGAATAATGTTAAAATAGCTGTAAACTGTTAAAAAGTATTTCAACCTGCTCTTGAATTTTTAATTTTTTTAAGCTGTGTGGTTTTGACTATGGTTTTATTTATGCCTGTTGTTGCAAGTAGGGATGAGAAGCCTGGGCAGTGTGTTTGCAGACTCCTGCGATAGCCCTCCCGACCTCGCCTTCTTTCTTAGTGCTCTGTAGTTTCGGATTTTTTTTTACTTAATGATTCCCTTCCAGAGAAGATTTTTTTTTCCTGTATCATTATTTTGAAGAGCTTTCTGTCTGATTTATTTTCTCTTTTCAGAACTCAATGAAGCAGAAAAACAATGTTAGTCTTTGGTGGCCAGGGAAAATAACAAAAGTTTGCAAAGGTGGTCTCCAGATGATAGAGCCTGTGCCGAAGCGATCGCACCGTTCTGCGTTTCCCCCGACGAGGGAGAAAATCTACGGCAGCAGCAGGGCTGGCAAGTGCAGGTAAGCTGCCTTCGCTGAATGTGCTAAGAAATCACCAGCACAAACACATTCCAGCTTTGGCAGCATTCAAGTAATGGCTATTACTGCTCCGGGGAGGAAATAATTAAAGCCATTTCTTGACTCTGACAGTTTGATACTGGTGGTTTTCAATAGCAAATTACCAACATCTGTACAGCGAAATTCAGCTACTGCAGCAATTATTCACCAGGGCTAACCACAGAGGTGCTAGGACTTTTTCATTTTCTAGATGTCCCCTAGTTAGATGTGACCTACAATAGAGACCTAAACTACACACGATGGCAAATGAGGTCTCTTGCGTTAGAAACGTAAATGAAACCATATGGAAAGCTTAATATTCTGTGAAAAACCCAGTGGCAAATGCATCAAAGACAGAAAATGAAAGACTGGAAAGACATCTGAATGGGTTTCTTAATTACATAACAATTTCAAGTTTCCAGAGCAATTCAGAAGTACAAATTTATACAATTCTTCCAGTTCCACAAAACTGATGGCTTTTCATTCCCACATATTGTTATAACTGTTTTACGTAGTAAACACGAAGAGAGTGTGACTGTACAAGCTGAAAATTCACATCTAGGGCCCACAGCAAGCAACACAGCCCTGCAAATTTTCATTGCTGGTTAAGAAAAGTTAAATAAGCTACCTATATCTCTAACTCAAATATTTTTTTTCAAATGCTAACTGGAAAAGATAATTCAAATCTGAGCAGGAATGAGAGGCTGTGATATGAAATATATTTCAGAGAGAGAATGGGGTTTGGATTGATAATAAAAATAGTGCCATATTATTCCACTGCTTATGTTGTAACTAAGTGTCTGTCAGGGTTTTATGTTATAATCCACTTTGGTAAGGGATTTATTGATGTATAAAACTTTAGTTTGTAAATTGGCAGTCTGTCTTCAGCTCCATTTCACTGTTGTTTAAGCTTCAGAACCGATCAAGGCATAGTACAATTGCTGTAAAAATATGCAGTCATTTTAAATTAGAGCTTCGAACTTTAGAAATGTTTTGGGTGGCCTGGTGGGGGATAAAAATAGTTTGTACCCCCACCGTCTGATAACTGAGAGGCTTTAAAATATCGCTGGAATCTCTGGTTATTTTGGCTGAATAGCAACGGGCAGGCCGGACACAAGGAAGAATATGCTGATTTCTAAGATAATGAAGTAATGAACACCTCATTTGTAAATATTTGATCTGTGTTAGTGCAAAGGCAGCAGTATAATCCATTACAAAATTACTAGCCTGCCTGTTGAGATTTGTTCGATGTGGTGGGTCGCCCTGGGTCCGCGGCGGGGTGGAACCCACACTAATCCTGCCTCCAGCTACTGCACTGCCAAGGAAGGAGTAGAGAAGGATTATCATGCATCGACCTCTTCTTGCCGTGTAGTTACCGATGCACTGGCACGGAAGGGCAGATTCCCGGCTTTAGGAGATTTGCAATGAAGATTTTATGCAAACTGTGCAGTGTGGGACTACAGACAATTAAGGAGTTGCTTTGCATGGCTATGCAACCTGAACTGAGCCAAAAACTGTTACATGACTGAATGCACGATTTTTTTTTATGTCTTTATTTCGTCCTTTAACATTTCCACGTAAATACTATTTGTAATAAGTAATAGATTTGTACTTCTGCTACAAAATAAGCACATGGAGTTTGGTAAACTGTAGAAACGTGTACGCTGTAAGCACAAAGTGTAGAGAGAGGGTTTATAAAAGACAATTTTCTTTCGTTTCGGTTGTGTTAGAACCATAGGAAACCAAACAGTAGTAAACTTTTAATGCTGATGATAGATTATCGTCTTTATGGTGCTAATCAACTAACTGGCAAAAATCCCCTATAGACGTTGGACAATTAAACCCTTACTTCCCTTTAGAGAAGAGAGAAATATGCTGGAACTCCTAGCAGATCTGAGCAAGTTACTCAAGGGCTAGATCTATTTAATTTAGATATTGATAAGTAAGTGCCAATCAACCTGATAATGCATTTATTCAGTTGTAGACAGTTATATTTTGAAATTGATAAGGAAGAGAGCATCTCACTCTAAAGATGCATTATCTAAACTGTAATACGGCCGTTTTCAGTCCTCATTCCAGGCAGAGTGTTGTGCCAGGTTATGGTCAGACGTAACCAGTATCCATCATGCAAGTCCTCATTCTAAACCCCAGGAAAAAGTAGGTCACTGCATTTTTGTGGTAGTACAAAATTCAGGTGCTGTGAAGAGAAATTAAATGCAAACTAAGTAGACTGCGAACTGTTCGTACAGTTTCGAAAAGGAAGGGAACCTGCTCTGTATGCAGTCAGATGTACGTTAAGTAGAAGAAAGTAGTTAGGTGAATATTTCTTTATGCTCTTAATCTTCATGTGACTTGAATGTGGACAGAGAAGTCTAAATATTATATTCACATCTGTAGCACCCTACGACATTGTGATGACTTATTGCAGTGAGACCCGTATGAATTGGCCACTCATTGGCCACTTACTTGAAGACTACTTAATTAAGAGTAATACAGCAACACAGCTTCCAGGCAAAGCCAAAGTGCCTTGGGGGAAAGGGGTAGGGATAAGGTGTAACAGTTACCTTTATTTTGCAATGGAGATTTTTGTTGTGTAAGGTTAAATTAAAAGTTTAAAAAGAGAAATTCAATGAGTGCAATAAATAAGGACTAAATAAGCCAAAAGGACTGTTTTGTCAGTATCTAGGCTGTTCGAGAGGACTTCTGGCTTCTTACCAGGATACTTAAATGTCCCATTGTGTGTCAGGGTCATCCAGGAGCATCCAGCATGAAGCTGACTAATGTTAATGATTAAAAAAGATTACTTCCCTGTAACTGGGCTTGGAGTGAGCATAAGTTGCATCACTGTTTTGTCATGTTGGTCTTTTGTTTTGTGTTTCTGCTGAATGTATTTTAGTTCCACAAACATTGAATTGGAGCAATTTATTTACAATATCTCAATTTGGGGAAATCCACCAAGTTAACTTGAAGTGTATTTTTTCCTAGGAATCTACATAATCCACTCCTTATTTTTACCTACCTCTTGATGCTTAGAGACCAGGCATTCTTTTTTTTATCAGGTTGGTTTAGGCAACAAGTTGTACTATATCTGACAGCCTTCTGCATTGCGTATGTTTGTTTGACCAGAGCCATGTGCAAGTTGCAGAGCAGAGAATCCAACCCACTGTGTCACTAACAAAACCCCGGGGCTTTGCACCTCCATATATTTCTGTTTCTCAACGGCCAGCGAAGAGGAAAAGTAAGGGAAATCTCACAGAATGAATACGTTAAGGAATTGTTTCTCATCTGCTCATATTTACACAAAAATAAATATAGAGAATTATGCCTTTAAAAGTTCAAGTCTTTGAATGGAGGTTTGTGCTTAGCAGGCATAAGTCAAGAAGTCACTTGCAACAGAACTGGGTTTGTTTTTTATCATCACTTGCAATATCCTGAATCTCTGCTAGCTATTGCAAACAGTTTGGTGAGCAAGCAGATGAGATGTCAGAGGACAGAGTATCACTCTCTGAGGAGAAAGTCTTGGATGTCGCTAAGATAAAGGCAAGATGTAGTATAGAAAAGTGTGATTTGGGCAGTGAATTGATCTTTTTTTTTTTTTTTTAAGATAACATTTCTCCAAAAGCAAGAGCAAACCTTAAAAAAATACTCTCTTGCATCTGATGCTAGAACAAACTAAGCTTTTTTCATCTCCTCATTGTACTAAATGGTAATTTGTGTTTTCAGAACATTATGAATAAAGCCAGAAAGCTCCATAGTTTCTGGAGAATTTTATTGATAATCTTTTAATTCAAGTCATGATCTTCACTGAAATAATCCTTTCCATTCTGGATTTTTATTTTTGTTCAGGTGTATTCATTTCTAAAGACTGGCAGGCGTCAGCTGTCCGTATTCAAAATACTGACTTTTTTGAAGGTTTTGAAGCTTAGAAGCTACAGAATTTGCTGCTTTTCAAGTATTTTGGTTTGGAGTTTTGCCAGTCTGAAAAATCATGCCTTCTTTCTTGAGATATCTGTAAGAGACATTCTCACAACAAATGTGTTCTTAAAAATTAAAAATATTTGGTTGAATACAGACAGTATTCTTAACAAAACTCTTTGAATCGCTTTCTCTTTCTTACACTTCACTCTTTTTTTTTTTTTTTTCATTGTGTTTGTCATCGGCGTTTTGATTCTTTGAGGAATGGTGTCTCGGACCTTACGTTGCAGGAAAGACCATGGTACAGTTGAGCTTGTGAGAAAATTCTTCGTGCCCTTGACGTGCAGCTGTGTTGTGCTGCTTCTAGAAAGTGTTTGTCAAACACTTCCATTCCCTTTCTTAAAATCTGTGCCGGGTGTCATCCAGTCTGTCACTCCGCCAACTGCAGAGCAAAGACAAACTCTGGTCCTGGCCCGTGGTTAATGCGCGATGGGATTGCTTTAGTGACTAGGACAGTAGAAATGCGACGTTTGTTCATCTGTATGAAGGTAGAGGAAGAGCAATTGTGCCACAAACCTTCAAAGATGAGTATCCGCTGCTCTCTGCCGCTGTGTGTTAGCGCTGGACGAGTGCGCGTCCATGCTCTAGCGAACATTTGCATGCAGGCTTACCTGGGCAGAAGCCCCCAGACTTTCATGTGGGCTAAAACGTTGCTGTCTTGTGATCGAGCGTTAACACAGACAACACTAATAAACTGCAGTATTTACTGGGATGCTTCCCTGTCCTGTTAAAAAAGAAAATTATATAAATATTTCTCTCCACTGCCATCTAGTGACGTTATTACACTCTGTAAAGGCTTTGATATTCTCAGTTGAGTATTTGCTAACTATTTGATATAGCTAACTATATCTTAGTGACACACAAGGCTTTGTACAGAAAATAGCACAGCAGCTAAGGTTCTTCCTCAGGTTAATAGCAAATAGTAAAAAATAAATGAAGTATAACTCTAGTTCTAGTAGAACTCTAATGATGGTTATGCTGATAATCAAAAGGCTTTATGCATGTTATCAGAACAAGAGATATGATTGGGAACACCTAGATTCAAAACACAATGTTTTGAATAAAGCAAGAATTTGTAGGCTGGTGGAATGGTTTAAATTCAAGAGGTTTTTTTTGCTCCCCCCCCCAAAGTAAACAGGTTGACTAGGGGTGAAACCAATATGAGTTAAAAATAAAAATGTAAATCTTGTGTCAAAGTTATGGTTTCCGTAAGGGACCTCAGAGGTCATTTGGGCATTGCCCTGCCTCAAATCAAGCTTATAACCAAGAAACTATTACTGCCGCCTTCATTTTCATGTGTCTCATTTATTGGTCCATATTATTAGTTAATATTATTAAATACATTAATATTTGTTATCTTCTACTTCAAGTCCATATCTTCAAGTCCCCAGAGTGATGTTTACCAGAGTCCTCACAGATGTTCTTTGGCCTAGAACTTGAGCGACTCTCTTTAAAATCAAGCTTTTGAGAGTTTTTTCAGTAATCCCCAGGTCGTGTTGGGCAAAACACACCACGGGTGTGCTCTGTTGGTTCTACTTCTTCCCCTGCCAGGACGGGGACCTGAGCGGGTTATGCTGTGAGCATATTACACTTCTTCATTTCTGTTCAGCTCAATGAGATTGATTTTATTTAAAGATCCTTCACTATTTTTGCAACATACAAGTAGGTCAACTTATCTTTTCCTGATAGTGAAAATAGCTAAAATAGGACATACAGCTCTGAAATCATTACTGTCTTCGTGTATCGTTTAGAGAGCAGAATCTCTCAATATTCTTGTGAAAGTCGTCTTAAAATCAGAAGCTGTTCCCAACACAAGAGACTAAAAATAATTTAAGTTGAAAAAAGACATAATATTAACATGATTTAGAAGAAGGAAAAGTCAAGATAAGTGAAAACCAGATCCCTTTGGTGGCTGAAATCTGTATTTCTATTGCCAGAGCTGAGCAGTATCTGCGCTCTGATTCATTTACTGCATTTCCATTTCAGTTTCACAGGGACGATGGAAAAGCACTAATTCATCTAATCTGTATGCTTCTCTACGTAGCTTTAATAGCAGCATGGTGGTTTGTTTATCTACTTTTTAGTTTTGTTCTACCAAAAGATTATTTTCCACAAAATCTACTAGGCAACATTTACTGGCAAACTTTGTGTGTATCCTTCAGCCCTAACTGATTAAATATTATCTTAAAATAGAAATGAAAGATGAGTTCATACTTCAACTTGGGGTTAACTGCTGAAATCTGTGCTTCCAGGCAGGAACTGTAGATGTATGGACTTGCTGTATTTGCTAAAGTTGTGGAAAGGAAGTGAAGCAAACTGGTCATCTGGCAAATAAAAGACAAGTGCAGGGTGTGATAAGTTTCTGATTATTATTTGTTTTGGAGGAAAGTATTTTTTAAAGTCTTCCATTGAATCATGTCATAAAGTATAAATTATAGAACAAAATTTCTTAAATTTGTTTGCTGAAATGTTTGGGAAATTCAGGAGACTTTGAAAAATCTGATGCTTGTAGTTTTGAGTGAGCTTGCTATATTCAGTAATTGGAGCCATACTTAAAGAAAAGAAAAATCCTTTCTTTAGTTTACTGAAGAAAGGCTAAATAGGCTTGAGTTGTTAACACTACCCCCTGAGCCAAGCTAAGCAACTCAGAGACGAGTTGTTTTACCTGTCTCTTGAGACAATGAATAACTAAATAATCTTAAATCACACAGTCTGCCCAGGCATATTTACAGTATGCCAGCGTAGCCAGACAATGACTGTGTTGCTAGTTCTAAGAAAGCAGAGACAGTTTGGTTCATTGGCAACTTCAGTGCTGATCTTTTGCTGAATAACACTTAATTTCCAGCCAAATTGCATTTAAGCTTCTTTGTTCAAGGAGTTCCCTTCCTGAGTTAGAAGCAATGACATTTGAACACTTAATTGCATATTGCCATAATACTTACACTTCATTTTTATTGGAAAAATACAGTTCTGAGTAGAAAACTTCAACCGGTGCATTATCTTTATTTACAGTTTCATCCCAAGTGTTGCAAGTGAATGGCACGTAGAGAACCCACAGTGTGATTCCAAAGCAGCCATATTGTCAATTAGCAGCTATGAAAGTACATTATGTACTTGAAGATATCAAGCGCATCAGGAGGAAGAAAGAAATTGAATTGCTATGGGATTGCGTGGTTCACATGATATTCTCAACCAGAATTCTAATTCCTTGACTTAAAGTTGCCAAGTAAGGTTATAGTATTAAAAAGTTCTCTTTTGTTCTTTCCATGATTGTTTATGTTGGACCTCACATGCCCCAAGCTCTTTATTTCCCCAAAAAACATCAGTGCTTGTGGACAATCTTACAGCTGATAAAGCAATGTAAATTGCCTTTATGTCTCAAGCTAAAAAGCAGCGTGGCAGATTAAAAGTCGTGGCCCCTTCAAAAAGTAACAAGAAAGAAAAACTCCCTGAGTGCAAAGCCACTTGTTCTTCCCTTTTAGAGTAAGCTGCTTGATGGATAGGTGGCTATAGAAGAAGGATGAATACAGGACATTTTATTGAGACACGGGGAAGTTCAAGATTGATTACATACCCTAGTTTTGCATAGTCCTTCTACACATAATATTAAATCCAGACTGGAGAACAAAGGTAAAATATTGTAGGATGTGCTGAATATGGCTTTGTGCTGGCTTTAATGCTGTCATCTTTTCATTGCATTATTGTTTTTATTTCCATAGTGTAAAAACGGTCTCTTGAAAAGATGAATCAAGCTGGTTAGGTATGTGAATGTTCAGCTATGGAGAATAACTGCAGTTGGATTTTATAAAGCAATACTACCGTTGCTTATTCTGCCAGTAAGTTGAATACTATTCTATTTCCATGAGGAAAAAAGTAATAAAAAATGGGACATAAAGGATAATCTTTAAATAGTTTCCCAGTGAAAAATATATGGATTTTACTTTTAGCTTCTGGTAACATAGAGTATCTGCAGAAATGGCTTGTTTTCAGTCAAACCCTTCTAATCACGTATCAAGCCAGGTTCTTCTTGTTTATTTTGTTTTTTTCTTAGAAGTCATCCTGGACATTATCTTCTCGCTTTGTGCTTTGTAGTAGAGCAGTAATTGTATTCCACCTTGTGCATAGGGTCTCCATTATATGTACAAATGGATGCATATTAAAAAAAACGTAGGGAGAAGGGAGAAAGGTATAAGTTACAAACTTTGGTCCTGTCACATAAGAACAGTGTCTGACCCATGGTCCACCTCACCCAAAACTCTGCATCCTAAAATGGCCAAGAGTGAATCCTTAGGAAGAGTGTAAGCATACACTTAGTGATGTTTTCCCTGAATTCTTTTCTGGCATCTGTTGCTACGTGGCTTGGGGTTTTCCTGAGCCAGAGGGGGTACAAGCTTGATCTAATTCTTGATGAATTTTTCTTCCCGCTCCCTCTCTGAATCCAAGGAAACTTTTGGCATTCTGGTCCTGGCTCTGCAACAACGTCTGTACACCTGATGTCAGTGGGTTGCAACCTGGGGCAATTTTGGGGGTCCTGACCCTACTGAAGTGGACTGACTTCCCTTGACCGAGGACTCCATGCTTGCTTCCACGTGCACAGATTGCATCTGGCGTACAGGCTGTCAGGGTGCCCGGTTCTTCTGAAGGAATGGCACAGAAGTAAAGACTTCTCGGGAAGGTTATTTGCAGCCTACCTGTCTTACTCTCTTGGTGGACTTAACAGTAATGCCATAATGATCACTTCATATTTGTAGAGAAAAGCGGAACTCGTTGGCAATATATGATTGTGCAAATTTATTTACGGTTTGCACTTTCTTTCCATTTACTGAAAGAATAAGATAATCAAGTACAGTTTGGGGTTTTTTAAATAAATATTTTTTTTCCAGGAAGAAGGCATGGAGATATTGCTAATAAGGGCAGATTCCTTTGATGTCAGGCCTCACGCTGCATAAACTTCGTGGACCCATCATTAGTTCTTGTCATCTCTTAGGGTCTCTTGGCTTGGGGCCAAACAATTGATATAGTAGAGAGCTTCCAGCTAAAATAACAGCCTCTGCGTCTTTATCTTCCCATCCATCAGATTGTTGGTGGAAGATAGGGCTAATTTGTCACTCTACCCAGTTGGAAAAGCTTGATAAATGGCTAAATTACACTTTTTTTTTTTTTTAAGATTTCTTGAGAACTAGAAGTTGGGAAAACAATGGCTAAGGATTGAATTAGAAAAGGAAAATATCTTTTATTTGGTAAAGATCAGAGGAAATGACCATTGTGCAAGCACAAGAAGTGGAAAGAGTACACTTGGTTGGCAGGACTTTGGAGGAAAAAACCCCAAACCACCCTAACACAGAAGTGTTTTGTGAGCCGTGCAGTTACCCAAAGGCTGTGCGCAGACCATCTCTCTATAGAAACATCAACCTGCGGAGTGCCATTTTAAATATGACGCCTCCCAAATCAGACTGCACTTAAGCCTTTGTGTTTAGACCTCTAAAATAGATAACATGGCACCATTTTACCAAGAAGAACATCTAAATATATAATTAACTATATCTGTCTAATGCTTTTAAAATATTCCGGCATGTCATTTGTACTGAAGGGAGCGGTGTTTTCCAGGAGGCTCCTGAGGTTAGTGCCTATACCAGTCAAAGTGAGGACTTTGCTTTGGATCTCATTCTTGAGTTTAGGGACAAAAGAGGACCAGCCGAAGCCTACATACAATTCTATTGATGGGTCAAGGACTAAGCAAGTTCAGATCACAGTTTTCCAATGTTCCCACTCAGAACGTGCTAAAGGTAAAAGAATATTTGTGTTTTCGCCTTTTTGTGAGGTCATTTCATAGCTTCTGAATCAAAAACTGATGTAGATTAAAATCAGTGGGTTTGATGCTTTTTGAACTTTCAGCCAGAAGAAAGGGAGAGAGAAGCCAAGTAAAGTTCTTCTCTTGACTGTTGTTTCAACCACCAAGTCTGGGTAATTATCCCTCCACTTTGCATGCATAATAATTATAACATGTATGCACATGTATTCACACATGTGGATGTGTCTGTGACAGCTGGTAAATCTTAGCAAGTTAGATATGTCTGGGCTTTGTATTTATAATCATCTTTTTATGTAACTATTCCATTTGGGTCACCGAGGAAATATATTTCTCCTTTCCCTGGTCTGATATAAATTAACAAGGCAACAGACAAACTGCATCCTCCTTTTTTTGATAAACTGTCCAGAAATTGGATGCAATTCAGAAATAATTTTAAAACTGTTTAACCTCTAGGCAGAAACTTATTTTAGTGAGGAAAAGACAAATATTTTTCAATTAAAAAGATTTAGAATCCCTTTCTCTGTAGTACGCTAATCTGAAATGACACTGAGGGCTAATACGCCTGGTATTAGTGCTTCCCCAGGGAAATGTCTTATCTTTTGCACTAAATTAACTGTGTCTTTCTCACACATCCTAAAACTGTCAGTTTGGGCATTCTGTGTGAGGAAACTTCTTCTGATTTAAAGTTTCTGAGAAAAGAGGCAAAACAAACGTGTTTCAACAATAATGACCTTGTACGCCCCAGTCTCCGCAACCCTTTCTGAAGTGGCTAGCCATTAACATTAAATCATTAACACTCCTGGAAAGGTCACAGGGACAGGCTGTGGGAGTAGCCTCCCTGTGGGTCAAATCCTGGAGGCACTACGTGTGTAAAGGCACAGTGGCGAATGCCAGGATAAAGGGACGACGAAGCAGGACACCACAGAGCTCTGCGCAGGGGCACCATTAAAGAGAGTTTTGCTGGCCAGCCTCCGGGCAGCCAGCACAGTTACAGCTGGAAACGATTGCGGGTTACTGATCTCTCCTGACTCCTTGGTGGCCTCTCTGAGACCAAATAATCGCTATGCAAATGCTGCGTTGGAACTGTTCTCCCTCTCTGCAAGCCAGCGTCACCAAAATGAGACCTTGGTGACCCAGTGCCAACAAGCATTGGCATGCACCTGGTACGGTGAGATGGTGCAACCCTACGGCTCATTGCCATTTCAAGAGCAAGAGGTCTTTGCAAGCTGTGTCAGGAGTGTGAGCTCTTGAAATGTGGGTGCAGACACTTCTCAACTACTTGCCGTGGAGTTTGGTGCCTCCCCTGCAGCAGTTTGCAGTCTGAGATGTGCAGTAAGTCATCAGAAGCCTTGCCAGGGCTACTCTTGCTTGCCCTACGTTGTTGCTTTCACCTGGGACTGTGGCAGGAGGCCCACGCTGACCTCCAGCTCAACAGATGCTCTTTGCAGAGCCAGTTTTGCAAAAAACGCCTCTGTTCTGCGTCACCCTGCTGCTGATGTCAGTTGCTAAGTGCCGTGTATTAGTGTTTGTAGATACGAGCTTTAAGCTGGGGCTTGTAACTATGGGACATCTTTAATATAAGAGGGAAAAATAATGTAAAAAAGCATCTCGGGACCATTTGATATTCCTGGCTATAGTTTATTTCTTTGTGCAATCTTTTTACTGTCTTCTGTTAGGAAATCAAGACTGGTACCCTGCAAACATTTTCCACCTCAGGGAGCAATTTGACACAGCCTGACTCCCACGAACAGGGTCATGGTCATCTCTGGACTAGCCGTTACGGGTGAAGCTATTTGTGCGCAGGTTTACAGGATCTGGTCCCAAGACAGTAACTGCCCATATCACTCATGAACTGAAGATAAATCATGCTTGCAGCTTTAGATCTTCACTAGGAAATCTGATTTATCTAATTGCAGAATCTAAAAGTTCAATAAAGTGGCTACACATTGGGACATGAAAAGTGCATTTACAGGATTACTTTTGCATTGAAGGGAAAAGAAACCAAGCGTTTTCTTCTGTATAAAGAAATGTCTTAGACACAAGGCAAAAAATATGTCAATCCCTGTGTTGTTGATTTGCTATTTTAAAGTAAGTGAATATATGCAATATGTTTTACTATATTTTAAAAGTAAGAACTGTCAGAAATAAAACTCACTAAGTCTAGAGTAATTCTTTTTGATTTAGACCAGTTGTGGATATTAATATTTTAAATTAATTCAGTATGTTTTGAATTGCTCTGTCACTTAGTTTACTTGGAAACTAAAACCATTTTTAGCAAAACAGCTAGACTGGTTTTAAGTCAAACCAGTGTATAAGAACATGTAAAACTAATGGTGCACTTCAGGCCATTTAAAAAGAAACTTCTGGACTATGTAAATGACAATGATTTCAATTTATGAGCATTACAAACCCAAAACTCTACCGGTACTTTGAAAAGAAAAAATAATTCTCCACACTTTCACCTTATGATTTGCAATAAAAAAATTAAAAGAAAACTCCAGGGTTAGAGGATGAGATTTCTACAGATACTGAGCACCCAGGAGAATTGGCAAGACTGGATTGGAACTGAAGCTCTGCCGCCAAGTCTTTTGTGAATCCAAACATATCTACAGTTTTTAGCCTGCCTAAATGTGTTAGGATATGGCAGAGAAGCAAGCATATTTCATATTAGTTAATCAGTGGTACAGGTTGGATAGTAGAGCTAATGGAAGCCCTGATCATGAAGTGGACACATAGACCAGTAGAAGGCTTCAGGCATTTCCAGTATCGCAGCTTTGCTGTGTTGTAGGACTAGAAATGGTCAGGAGCTGGAAGCAGTCTGTCTCGTAGGAACATGCCGGAGTTAGTCTAGTATGACCGTGACGCGTAACCTTTGCACAGTCAGTTGATCTTTCAAGGAGTTGGCTCGTTTAACGATGAGATGGTTCTCAAGCACTTAGGGAGATGAACTTGGTTTCTTTGAGTTGTCAGGTGTCCTCTCTTTTTCTTTTCAGTAGTTTATTGCAGGTAGAGTAGGCTCAAATATTTTTTTTAACAGGTACATTTAATACCATTTGCAAAATGATTGTAAATCAATGTGGTTGTTTAGATGTAGGGTCATATAACTCCAGAAGAAGCTGGTACATGTGAGTGGAGATGAATTGCTTGTAACCTGTTAAAATTACTGTACAGAAGTCATATCTAGCGGTCTGTACTAAAACACAGGCATTCTGTTGTGTATGTCTGTGCTAAGAGACAGACATTCTATTATTTCACCTTACAGAAAAGATAATAGTTTTATTCAACCCAAATTCTTAACTGTTTTATTCAGAGCCTGAGCTGAAATCCATACTTTTAAGCTCTTTGTAAAATGCATGTGAAAATAGACTTTTGAGTAAGGGTTTTCAAAATGATGCCTTCATTTTTATCCAGTTGAAAAGTTTAGACAGAACAGAGCACAAACAGAAGCAAGGGGGCAGATTTATTCAAGCATAAAAACCTGCACAAATGGATCCCAGGTGGAGTTCAGTCATGAGTAAAGACTTCAGGATTTGGTCGTAGTGATGACCTGCAGATTGCTTAGCTATAGACCAAGTTCACTTCTGGAAAGAGTAGGTGGAATCTGTCACAGTAATGACCCTTTCCCTGAAATGAAGAAAATTGCCAACCTCCCACATTCTCACGGCACAATAATCTTTGAACAGCAGTTTTAGTTATGGGGATCTCTAGTGTTGAGATTTGTCAGGTAAATGGGAATTTTGTTGACGTAAATGTGTATTATTAATGGTTTGATCATTTAGATGATAGCTATTTTCAGAGGGGAGAAAAATAACACAATTAGGAAAGTGCTTCATTGTGTCTGTAATAATTTTAATAGTAACAGGTCTTCTAGTTCCTCTGGTCTAGTATACCGACTGAGATAAACTCTGCCTGAAGTTTTTGGCCCGTTACATATTACTATAAATTAAATTAAATACATTTTCCTTTCAATACAGATTCTGGTTGCTCCTGGACTCACTAAGAAGGCAAGAGGGGAAACACAGTGATGACTGGCTATAAAACCAAGAGCAAGGACGTAAAGCAGAGGATATGTATGTACTCAAATTGGTTTATATATGTTTGCTTTGATCTTTAAATGTAAACCTAATGCTTATCGCAAATTAATAATTGCTTACCAGAACCAGATTTGCCTTTCACTGTAGCATCAAACTTGAGGTAATGATAGCAGCATGAAAAATAGTTTCTAAGTTGGCAACATGAAAAATAGACTGTGTTGTTAATGCTTTGGACTCTCTTGGCTTTTCTTTGCCTGTAGAACCAGAAATGAATGTATTATCCTTTCAAATTGCTTTGATAAATCTCATTCCCTTTAGGATTAAACATTCCTGCACACTTCTATGCCTCGCTGAGCTCTTTCAAACAAGCATAAATTAATTCTTTAGCTCAAAATTTATACTCATGAGACCTAATTCCCCTTGCCTCTAGCATTATTCTAGATGTGTTCATTTGTGCAAAGTGACAATGTTACTCTTCTGATGTCCTGCATACCTGCTTTGTGCACTTAGAGGGGTTCGGAGAATCACGCCTGGCACTGAGCAGTAGAAAACAAGACTCAAGAGTTTGACTCTGCGGTGTCCTACAGGGGCAACTGGGACGGTTAATGTCAAACATCAATTTTAGATGCAAACCCAGGATACTTTTGTGCTTTACGTGAGTGCAAGTGCAGGCTTAACCACTAGGTACTAGCTACTCTGTGATTTAGCGTGTCTCCACTGAATTCAGGCTAAGCTCAACATGCAAATAGAGCAGGGTTTGCACTTCATAAATACTCATACACAAATATTTGCAAACTCGTTACTGGCACAGCATGACTCAGCTCCCTTGAAATAATTGAACCACCTGTTTTATACCATTAATTTTCATTCATTGTGCTGTAAACACCTGGAAGCTGACCCTTTTTGCAAGAATGCAATGTAGAAAACAGAAATTTTGGATTTTTTTCTGTGGGAAAGGTACCCCACTGAAATTAGCGTCAAACTTTAAACACTACAAATCTCTACCAGAGTGCTGCAGTTCCCCACAGCCCAGTTTTCATTTGGTTTTACGGACATGGTAGGTACCACTCAGCTTTGCTGCTGTGCGTTTTCCTTTACCTTCACGTGGACAGTGCTGATGTGGTTAGAAGCAGTAGCATGTGCTGCTGGTCATCCACGCGTGCTGCCACTGGCCGCTACCATCCCGGCACGTGGTGGGAATCCTTTGGTCTAACCGGTTTGCGTGCGTGCAGCCTCCGGGCAGGGGCGAAGAAGCTCACGGTGAGGAGACGAGGGGGGCGCCGTCTGCTGCCCAGCCCAGCACCGCTCGACGGCGCAGCTTCTGGTGGGGAGCTGGGTTGTCCAGGCTGCCTTTGGAGGGGACCTGAAAAGGCTGAGCACGTCTTCAGTACGCACTGACTAGGCCTCCTGTGAGCTGCTCCAAGCAGACGGTGGGCAGCCCGTGGATTTGGCATGGGAGAAGGCGGGCAGTTTTACAGGGCAGCATGGACACAAGGTCATCAGGTTTTGAGCGACACCCCAGTGGGGACCTGCATTTCTAGCTCCTTGGAAGGATATCTTAACCAGCCACCGTCCTTTTGGTTGTCTGGCCCTCAGTCTTGGCAAAACAATTTTCTAAGGGGGCTGAGGTCAAAAAATGAGAATTTTGTGAACAGCTCGGGTTTTATATTGTGAGAGTTTGCTGTGGGATGGCTTATCTGAAGCCATTCTCCATTTTTCCTGTTTGCTTTTCTAACGGCCTACTATATCTGTACTGTATATTTACACAAGGAACATCCCAATAAACAGTTCGTGTACAGTGTTCAAAATTCATATAGTAGCTTAGAGGAGGTGAGTAGCTGACAGAATGCATGAAGGTGATACAGACTTCACAGAAGGTGAATTCTTGTCCCAGCCAATCTTTGTAAAAAAAATCAGTGCTCAGGAAGAAGGAAGGAATGATCCATCCCAGCTCAGACAGAGCCTGGAGCACTTATATATTAGTTCAATAATTCATCTTTTCACGTTTAATCTGAAGTTGCATGTCCTAGTGATGAAGCAGTACTTGAATGAGTGAGATGGCACACCACATAATATGAAAAAAATTAATCAAGTGAACAAGAGGAAAAACACAATTCGTGCTTCGGATTATGACTATTTTAGAATGAATGGCACTTTAAAAAAGCTAGCTGCTTTTTCCTTCGTGTGTGGTACGTAATATAAATGGACTATGAATCCTCTGGTTCAGGAACAAGGCTTTATATACGACACAGTACAGTTCTGAATTACTGAGGTGTACGAAAATGATCTACAGTGGGATACATCTAATTTGTCTTTTACTTTGCATTTGACCTGGTGTTTGGCTGCTAAACAGTCATCCTGCAATTTGACTCATAAAATTACACTCTCATTTCCTTTAGTGACAGGGAAACTGCTAAAGGAAGTCTGTGCCATACTCAGCTTAATTTAGATGATCATCCAAACGCACAGATGTTTATTCAAATCTGCTCTAGAAAAGGAAGTGGGACTCTTCCAATCACCTGGTGTGACATTTCCAGTACTCTGGACAGGGCAGGATCTGTGCAAAACTGCTCTTCTTTGCACTATTGCTACAGCGTTGGTATTAACTCCGCTCCAGGAAGGAGTGAAAAAATGGGGAAAAACATTTTAAAGTAGCCTGCAAAATATATTTTTTCAGGGGCTTGATTTTGTGATTGAAATGTAAACTTTACGTTATCTGCTATTTTGTTCAAATCGATATGTGTATTTCTAACTTTCATGTTGTATTTTTGCATATTATGGATCTGGTTAAATCTGGAAGCAGATAAATTCTAAATTAAATTGGATAGAGGTGACGCATCGTATTAAACTCCAGTGCTTTCATATACAAGCTTTCTATTAGATTTCATGTAGTAAGTTTAGAATTTGCCAGTGCCAGTGGCATTATGTTTATACTTAAGAGTTATTCCCTGCCGTTGGTGCAGTTTTACTAGTTATAAATTCAATCATATTCCTATTACATCTATTATCAACTGAATGCATTATATATTAAAAATTCACCTCCTAAGCCCTTCCAGGTAAAAACCAACCAACCAAAACAAACTAATAGCAAGCAAATGTAATTTCAAGAGCAATGGTTTTATGGCAGTTTAATTCTGTTGATTTCAGAATTATACCTTTTAAAAAAAAAAAAAAGCTTTAAGGAATTGTTAACATTGCTATGAAGGAATATTCCACTGCCAGAAAAACTCTCTTTCTCACTAACCAACTCAGGCATCTATAAAACACTGAGAACTGAACAAAATGCTTATTTTTAAGGAACACAAAGATACCCCAGAACTTTGGAAAACGATGCACCACTGTTAGAACTCTGGGAGTTTCTGGACACAAGCAAAAGATTTCTGCCGTTTTTCCCCAATATTTATATTTACTTTTAGTGTGTATGTTATCCTTAGTTTTTCTGATATTTGCACAACCCACTTGAATTTTTTTTGAGATTATAAAATAGTTAACATTCAAAATTCACTTTTACGTTGGTTCATATAAACTGACTGCAGAGAAGGCACTGTAGTTGTAAATTAGAGGTATTCAATCTAATATCTATTCGTATATTTAATCTTAGAGGAGAGATTGAGTTAAAATACTAATCAAGTTTAAAAAGTTCAGCAAAAGCAAAACTTAGAGTTAAGAACAAACAAGCTGTGAAAGTTCCATATCTAAAATGGTTTAAGTGTCCTTTAGGAAACTTTGGCCAATGCCAACATACATCCACCCCCGTATTATAACTGTATTTTGGAAAAAAAAAAAATAAAAATCACCATTTGGGAGCTATATTTCCTCAGGTAACATTGGTAAAGCACATAAAATTCCTCCTGTTGAGGCCAATGTAAGCTTATGAAATCTGTATGCTTCTATGAAGCATTTATAAAAATGTGATGGTGTTGGACTCTGCCTGCAAAGGCCTTTCTGTGGTGAATGCCAGAAGAAGTACCATGTACAGGACATATTTTTAATATTGACGAAAATGGAAAAAACAAGCTTAGCCAAATTTGTGCTCCAGGCTTGGACTGTGAACACTGACAAACTCTCTCAGCTACGTCCCGCTGCGGAGGATGGGGAGTTCAAGAAGTGCACGGTCTATCAATGGCTCCTATGTGCCTCTTCCTGCCCTCGTACCTGAATGTCCCACAGTCATCTTCCCAACTCTTCGCTCTGGTAAGGAGTGATAGAATTTAAGTTCAACAGAGAAAACTAAGTTTCAAATATGCCAGCACTTCCCAGTGGTGGACAGGCGCTACCAAGGAGCAAGTCATTCCACACACAGATTAATCTTTCTTTTCCTCTCTCCCTCTTTTAAACACCTCTCTTTTATATGATTAAATTAAGAAAAATATATCTACTTTAACTGACTTTCCCAGCAACACACATAATGGTTAGCTGTGACAGTGACTAACTAATCCATCCACAGGTATCCTAATTACAGATATTGTAACAGTGGGGTTTGTCTTAGTGTACGAGTATGGAAGACAAAGCCAAGGAAAATGAAGTTCAGCTGGCCCAACCAAGAAGAGTTTTGTGTTTGGTTGGTTGGTTTTTTTAACCTGTTAAAAAATCGACACGTTCTGATTGTCCTGGAATATTATTCTCAACGGAAGTCTAACTTTTGAAAATTATAAGTTGTTTAGCTGTTTCTATCTTCTAATTGTTTAATTTAGTTCAGTTCCAGCTTGCAAGTAATTTCCTCTCTCGAGTTGTTTTCTTTATAAATTATATAAGGAAAAAGAAATCCTTTAGCCCTGAATTTAAACACCCTCCCTCAGTATTGCTTCTCTTGTGGGCAGTGGCACCAGTTCATGCAAGAGAAGTAATGAATGCTTATATGATCTTGACTTTAGAATGAGCAATGTCTCACGCTGATAAAGTGTCTTGAGAAAACAATAGGGATAGGCTGGCACACATGCCATAACATACTAAATTAATATAGCCAGGATATATAACTAAAAATGCTGCTATGTATTAAATTAATGTATCAGCAGTGAATAACTGCAATTCCCAACTCCTTGAATTTCAGGAAAGAACTTCCATTTTCCTGAAGGGCCTCTCCTTTAATATGGGGGCGACTCAGATTGATAAATAAGCAAGCGAAACCACAAGTGCAGGGGTGCCAGGCTGCGCTCTGAATCCGCTGTATGTGATCCCGACAGCCTCGGCCAGCCAGCAGGCAATTACCCTTCACAACGGCAAGGCATCTCCAGGGTGCTAGGTCTGCTGCAATCATTTATCAGCTCTATGTTGAAAAATTCATCACTGTAACTGAAATTCGGATTTTTTTCCACTTCCCTGAAATGCAGGATCAGCCCTTAACATGGGAATAACAGCACCTCTCCCCACCAAAACTTTACAAATCTCGCTAAAATCTCTTTGCTGTTTTGTCTTAATAAGAACACACACTGAACACATAACATGAGGAAGGTTACTTCTGTTGTGCAACAAAATTAATAAAAAAGCTCATACAAAATTCTTACAGCGTATAACAAGCTTCCATTCATATAAATACATACATATTTGTTGTTGTTCTTTACAAATGCTGAAACACGTAGCATGCTAACATGCAGTGAGTGCTCATGCACCTGAGCAGCAGATCTCCGCAGGGATTTTGCCGATTATCCCCAGCAGCATGGACATGGGGGAGTGGCAAGTTGGGCTGAGCACGAAAAGGACTGTGTTGGAGAAGGTAACAAGGTCTGTTACGAGTAAATGGCAATTTTCACTAATGTACCACAGCTGAATACTTTGACCTTGGTAGTATTATCTCAGTGAGGAATACCCCACTCCTTTTCTTCTCCTCTTACGTACATCCATACATATGTAACTGCTGCAAGATTTTATCTTGACTTTCTAAGTTTTACAGGACAAAAGCCTAGTCTGTATATTGCAAAGTCCACATGCAGTTTGTTTGAGGATGCTGTGATCAATACAAAATGAAGAGGTTTTGTAGTTAAGACAAAATTAAACCTTAACTATCTTTTTCACAGAATGAACTTTCCTCTTACTGCTGAAATTACGAGCTGGGCCGCCAGGCACACAGCCACTGAGGAACAGAAATTCCTTAGGTCTCCGCTGGTGCTTCATTTATATCTGGCCTAACAGACAGAATGGAGTCTGGCCTGCAAAGTTATCATTATAATGTCAATATAAATATAATTACATTTGCTTCAGCAATGGAATTAGTGCCACTAGGAAACAAAATCATTTTTGGTTTCTCCTGCTGCGTTTGTATGAGCTTGGGGTCTAACCGGCAACCAGGGAAATACGGCCTTTGTGCTCGAATAATGTAATGCTATGCTTTCCATTTCAAGATGAAATTACTACTAGTGGGATTTATGCCATAGGAAAGGAATTTTTGTTGCTAAGTCTTTTGGTTGTTCAGGCTGCTTTGTCTCACCACATAAAGATAGTTATTTACATGACTTCGCATACATAGATCTACAGCTAGAGATGTGTGTCTGTATATGTGCTGGTTTGGGATGTCTTTTTAGGGAAGTTAGTGTGAAGGACATTATGGTGATGTGACTCATGATGATGAGCGCAATTTTTATGAAAAGATGATGAGCCTCCTGGTACCTATTCCCTGTATCCCTGAGCACACTCGTTTTCTAAGACTCTGGAGGTAGACGAAGCATCTCAGCTGACAGCTCACCAATTTTCACCCACTCTGACATAACTTTCCAGACAGCTCTGAATGCAAACTACTCCGTCTCTGCTGGGAGCACTCAGTAGTAAGCCCCGTGACGCTGGTCCCTGTGTCTCCTCGTTGGGGACCCAGACAGGGCGTGCTAGAGATTTCCTGGCAGGCCATGTGCCCACTTTTTTCCTGGGGAAAAGCAAGGACTGGGGATAGGAAAGGGGAAGGGCTTGGTTAACCATAGACTTGTACTCTCTGTTTTAGTGTACGAGTCAATTAGGAAATAAATGAATCGTTGCAGATTCCTGGAGTGTTTCTCGTGCATCAGGAGATTCACTTTTCCCTTAGTATCACAGAAAATATGGTATTAGCTTAGAGTGATGGTGAAGAGCTAATTGTCCCTATTTAAAATTGTACCTTTTATGCCAGTATTGTAGTGGACCAAACTGTTCCCAAGGATGTTCTCAAAGGAGATAAAATGAACAAACCAAAGCCAATTTTCCCTACGCGTAGCCATAAGCCTCTTTCAAAAAAGTCTGAAGTTATACTCCGTGATAAAAATTTCAGCATTGCCCAGCTGCAGTGGTGTAGAGCAAAGCTTTGCCTTCATTTTAACGAAAGCAAAGGAAAATCTGTGCTCAGTCTTGCCCGGTGGGCTGGATTCTGAGTGCAAATCACGCCCATGTACTGCCCTTATTCACTGATAATGGTACAAATAGTTGTGAGGATAGGTTGGCATTTTAGCTCAGATCACAAGTGTACTTCTGAGGCAACTATCCTGATCTCTCCCACTTACCATGCTTTTTCTTGCACAGCAGCTCAGAGCATATGAACCGGACTTTTGGGTGAAATCAGCGTCAGAAAGGTACTCCAGGAGGACGATTCCTGTTGTCCAGCGAGTCAGCACACGGGACCAGACTGAAAAACCTAACCGTGTGTACAATATGGACCTGGGGCCCTCATTACCAACTGTAGATCTGCTCCCGTTTGGCTCTTCAGCTTTCTAATGTAGATACAACCACCTGATGCTCGGAATCCATCAGCAGGTAAGAAATTACTATTGCATTACAGACTGTTGGTTTTACTACTAAAGTTGTTTTAAATTAGCACTGAAAACCCTAAATAGTATAATGCTCATCCCAAAAGAATTATTCTCATGATTACACTCAAGGCTTTCAAATCCCTAGCACAGGGGTTTTTTTTTCCTCTTTAGCCAAAGAAGCAACTCTGCTTTTGAGGCTCTGCTAGCATATGCATGCTAAAAGAAAAAAAATAAAAAAGAGGTCTTTTGCAGTATGACTTACATGCCAAATGCGCTTATTTACTTCTAGGTAGAACGGATCTTGGGTTTAATTACTTTAATAGTAATTACATGCTTTTAATCTATGGTTCAGTGATTTATTAGTTACAGCTGCAGTGGGTAAAATACACATAGGCTAGGGGAAATGCATCCCTTTGTAGATGGCCGCTGGAGGTCCTTTTTAAATCCTACCAAGCCTTATGATTTAAGGCCTAAGTAGTTTAGAGGCTTTGAACAAATGAGCACACATTGCCTACATACCACGTTGGTGTGTAGACATTTCAGTCTTTAAGGATATCATTGCCATCTCTCTATTAGGTACATAGCACTCCCATTGTTGCTCTAACCACTCCAGATGTTAAAAAAAAAAAAACAAAGAAAAAACAAAAAAACCCCAAATCAACAACTTGTTTGTAAAGCCCAAAAAACTTGTTAGAGAAAACTTAAGATCACATACTTTCAAACAGGATTTTGTTCAATCATTCTGTATTGTTTTTAATTTTCCTCTTCTGTCATTGCTATGAAATTGCAAGTGGGTCAGATTCCTAAAGTCAGGATAGAATAAATCAATTCACAAACTTTCTAGATATCTGGATTTGAAGTTTTAGTTGGACTGGTTTCTAGTATGTAAAAATCGTACACTTGTATCGCTCTTCCCTTTTGAACATCTGAAAATGACAGTATTGAAGAATTAGTCCCCAGAGCGTTATTATCCACTTCCAACTGATGGGGTACAAAGAGGCTTGCTGACTTCTTCAATACACTGTGGTAAAGCTGGGAAAGGAACCCAGATGTCCTGGTTCCTCATCCTGTCCCTGAACCACAAACCACACGTCCTTGCCTTATTAGTGACAATCGCAGCACATGAAAACAGACTATTTATATCTAAATATTTCATCTGTTCTCACTCATTATTCCCTAACTCACCAATGTAATCATGTTGGCAAGGCCACAATATCTTTTTCCCAGTAAGCGCAAACAGATTGCTAGGTTTTCTGCTGAGATACAAGCTGCAGAAGAAGAGCTCCCAAATAACTAAGATCCAAAGGGCCATGTTTTCATTGAAACATCCTTCATAATGCAGCAACGGGAGAGGAGATTTCTTAACATCTTCCTCAGTTGACTGTGACACTGATCAAGAAAGGTTAACATTGTAAAGAGTACTGACCCAGAATGAGTTAAGCCAAAAAAAAATCCCTAATAAAAAGGTGCTTTGGAAAATGCTGTTTCTTCAGTCAGTTCAATTCCTGCTCAATATATCCCTAAGACAGCGCAGGGGATGAGCCTGTCCCGCAAATCCCCAGCGGGATAACCCCTATCCTGTAGCAAGTTCCCTGCTTGGAACCGTAAAGGCCAGGTGAGTGTGGAAAACCCATTAGGAGGTGGCTACGGGCAGGGCTCAGGGGTGCTGGCAATTTTGTCCGGGTGTCACAGTTCCATTTCCATCGCTCCCACACCACTGGGAATGCTACGACCGCACATCTGGAGAGATCTTGCAGTCGAAAGGCTTGGTGCAAGCCTGCAAGTGAGACAGGACCTCTGCAAAGGGCAGGGTGTGTGATAATGGGATTGAAATGAGCAGGGTAAAAAAAGCTGATGGCTTTAGCTAAGTTTATACTTGGTAAAGCACATAGAACCTCTTGCAAGCCTTTTGATACCTGATAAGCTGATGTTTCTTTTATATAAACGAGGGAGAAAATGGAGCAGGCTGCAAGAACAAAAACTCGCAGTGGTTGAAGGTGTTCAACTGGCTTCATAATGAGAAGAACAAATTCATTAAGGTAAGCTAACAGACATAAAGAAATGGAGTTTTTCCACATCAATACAAACCTAGTAAACTGTATTAGTTTGGGAGGTTTGCTGTAAGGTTGTAGCCTAATCTATTTCTAAGTCGTTTCCAAACACACTATCCGTAATACTGTGTAAATGTTAGTCAAGCAATATTTAACAGTCCTCAGAGTATGCATAGCAAGTAACTTTGCACAGAAAATTAAGATTTGTGCAAAATAAATCTGAGATGCTCATTTCATAAATGTTGTTAAAAATTGTCTAACTGGTTACGTATTCTCTGATTTAGCAAAAATCATGCTTGTTCTGGTAAAATACTTGCTTCCATATATGGGGAATAATGATGCATCCTGGGCAACACATGAAAGTCATTGAGAATTCTGCTACTGAAGTCAGTGACACCACATTTCACTCTATATAAGGCAAGGACCTCTCAGCTCTTGACAGTGCTTGGGCTGCCTCATCCTGGGACTGAAGTGGCAGCTACAATCTGTCTCCCAGATGCAGACATCTTAACATTGTATTATGTATGTGCCATGTGTACAATCGTTTTTATTTTCCAGTGACATGCAGAAGCATGGTTGAGTTTGTTGGTGTGTAGACAACACGTACACTAGTTCTTCTCAATTGGATACTGGAGTTTATCACAGTAAAATTTTAGGTTACTAATTCCAAGCAGACTCAGAGCAAAGGCTGAGAATACAACACTGATTCACTTTTCAAAGATGATCACCAATTAACAGGAACATTTTGGCGCCGCTTTTTAGTCTGCTGACCATGCAATACCAAATGTAGCCCTAAAAAATCTCCCCAGTAGTGGAACACAACCAGTTGTATTTGAGAGCGCTGGAGGGAGAAGGTGGCTAAAGAGCACTGTATTTTCATCTGTTATGAGTCAGAAATACTCCCCTGTGCGTGTGCTGTTGTATTTTTTCTTGTCCAGCATTAGGCAACTCAGTACAGCCCCAGTACAATCCTGAAGCCCTCTGTTGTTTAACACCACGAGTGAAATGGGCACCATAACCTCTGCGTGGCCCTGGAGCTGCATAGGAATTATTTCCTGCACTCTGCAAAGGAAGATGCCTTCAGATTTTGTTAAATGATAACAAATAAGGAAAAGGAGGCCTCCCCTAGTTGTAGCAATCCTATCCCTCCCACTGGGCTTTCCTAGAGGTGGCAGAGTTGAAACTCCCAGGTTTTATTTTCAGAACATGGTCATTTTTCATTTTGATATTTTAAAGTAAACAATTCTTGGTTCCCATGTATTATTCAAGTAGAGAGAAGTGGGTATCCAGTGCATACATAATCAAACATCCAGCCTGCACCAGACAACGTTCTCAAATCACTTGAGAAATTTCCCTATTGCTATTGTTATCATTCTCCATTCACTTCCTCCAATTATTTAACACTTCAAACATGTTTACCCCACAGCTGTGGGGTGAGGCAAGCTTCCTTCAAGCTCCCTTGGACGGTGCTTGCCCACAGGAGACGAGAGGTAGCTGCGCAGATGTTGCTGGTATCATGTTAATACAGAAATAACCTGTTGAAATTAGATTTGTTTTCAAACCTTTCAGTGAGAAATATCGGTTTCAGAGAGAGAAATTAATGATTTTTAACCTGCCTATCACGCTCTTTCATTGCCAGCATGTAAAATCGTTACTGGTGTTTCAAAGCTGTAAGTAGTAATGTTGAGGATATTTTTGTTACTGCCAAAACATTTACATGAAACTGCTATTCAGATCAAATTATCTTGAAACTGCAAAGCGTGCGCGGATTCCAAATTACTCAGCTTGGAGAGATTGCTGCATATTGAAATTACACAGTGAAAACCAGCAAAACACCACCATTGCTTCAGATTCATAAGAATGGCAAAAATAGCTCTTAAAAGAATTCTTCTCCTTAAATGCACTACTGTAACAGACACAGGATTTCGCTTTATTTAAACCAGTGTTTCACTGCCGAAAAAACATAGCTTGTCACTCTTTCAGGCAGACCGGCTGGTTGTGACTGCTATTTCCACAACACTTAACACACAAACAGCACTCCCCAAAGAGTGGAAGTGATGGAAACTAAGGCACAAAAGGTAAAGAGCTATGACTATTTGTGGAATGACGGACTGAATATGTAAATTCAAAAGGTGTGCAGTAAACTGTCAGAGCTGGTCAGTGCTGGTAGGATTCCATTAACTGCTCTATTTTATTTCTTTATATCTCACGTTTATCTTTCAGCAACACACCAGTTATGGAAAAAACTCAAAAATATCACCAAAAAGAGGACTGGGGCAATACTGTGAATTTCAAGTCTTTGATGAACAATCATCTAAGGTATTTCAATGTATTTTGCTTTGCATAATATGCTAAACAGCGTTACTGCTGCTTTTCAATAAGGATGCTGTGCTGCAATGGAAGAATGATATGACCACATTAAAGACGTCCCTAAAAGTACCATAGTTTCCTAAAAGAACCATGAAGGTAATTTTCCAAGATCCACAGGAAAGACTGTCTAATTTGGCAACAGAGGTCAGGGGTCATGCCTCTTTGGCAGAGAGGGGATGGACAGATGAAAACATTGTATGCAGACAAAACTTAAAGTGATAAAACTGGAAACCTCTCACTCTGCTATCAGAAAAGAACTGACAGAGGAAAGTGAGGGCTGTAGAAAGAGCTCACCTGTGAGGAATATTGAGTGTGACACTGGAGTGGGGTCCTTTGCCCTTTCGGTCACCGATAATTGGAGATTGACATCTACAATTTGTGTGCTTTTTCTGTGCAAGTTTGTAGTTGAGTTGTTCTCATTCATTCCATGAAATACCCTGAAAAGCAACAAGGTAAGACAGGTTCCCCAGATGTTGTGAGGTGTTTGTCTCTAACAGGAAATGTGTGCTCTTTCAATAAGGTATGTTTTATCGTGGCATAAAATCGTAGTGATTTCAGAATCAACTTGATAAAATAGTATTCTGCACTGGTGAGTGCCCCGTGTATTAGAAGAGTTGTGGATAAGGCCTCCTTTCTAGAACAATCTGATATACTTCTCTGGGAAAGCGAAAAGAAATTAAAGAAATAACCATACTGGCAGGAATGAAATACTAATGATCTCTTCAGAGGCTTTGCTTTTTTCACTTTTTCTCTTAATATGCATGCAATAGCACCTATGCAAGTAGAACAGGAAGAAGAATGTCCACAAGCATACACAGAGCACACGTTTGAAAACAATCTATACCACCTGCTCTCTGTCACATTCAGATAAGCGTTTTTTCCTTAAAAGCACTAAGGATTAAGGTTTGCATGTCTTGGATGATTAAAAAACACACTTCTCCTTCAGTTTCACAAGATCAGACAAATTACTATGTTATTAGCGATGAAATTCTTTCTCCAGACTTAGCAAACAGAAGCAATGAGCAATGCTGCAAAACACAGGACAGCATGTAATTGGCTTTTTAAAATTAATTCAAGCTTCTCCTAATAAAATCCTTCTGTCACACAAGTTGGACATAAATTCTTGCAAAGCCATGATTTTGATGAAAAATGGGCTAAAGCTGAAATAGCCCTTTAAAAACAGACTCTCTTGTAACCTGGGATTTCCTTCATAACTTTTTAATTCAATTCTTTCTCAACAGGCCTGTCTTCTGTAATGCCAAACACTTTTGGGAGAGTTCATAGTCATCTTCCATGTTTTCAGTAATTGAAGAGACATTCATCTCCACAAACACAGGTACAAAATACACACGTGCAAAGCCAATGATCTGAGAATGCCTGAAATGGTGATGAAGGAGCTGACCGCCACATCGCACCTCACCGTCTGGAGTACTTTTGGCATGGTAGGTTTGGCAATGTTCTTGATGTGACCCAAGAGAAGAAGGACACAAGGTTTCCCACATCACCTCCTCTCTTATAAACTCTTGTGGCTTCCAGGAGGAAGAGTTAGCTCTCCGCTCCCCCTTAAAGAAAAAGGTGGAATGAATTATGGCTGATTCAGCAGGGCATTTCAACACCTAGTTTCAAGCATCAGATGAGCTCTAGTGAGTACAGAAAGTGTGTGGGCAGTCTGAATGATATAGGCACATATGTAAATATTCTGGTGAAAGAGGCTTCAAGTTGCATCTGGAAAAACACGCGGTTAGATAAAAAGGAACACAGTAATTCCTTTTTTTCCCTTCTTTTTTTCAACAGTATTTAACTACATTTTTCTTCAAGTACGGCTCTGTGAAAAGCTGCCCTATTGTAGATAAAAATATATAAAACGTGGTAGACAAAGATTTGGAAATTAATTTCTCAAGAGACTTTTTCCAGTCTAGACTCTGTTGACATATCCTGCCAATTTGTTTGTCTGGTCTCCCTGTGAACATAACATTTGATACTGTAGGCAACGTAAAGATCTTTGATAAGCTTGCTACTTCCTGCAGCACTCTGTGTTCACAATGAACTTTTAAAATACAACTTATAGCTTTCAGCTTTACATTCACCAAGAATGGAGATTATCCAGTGAATTATTTTGCTTTCAGCAAAAGGTAAATAAGTTCTTTGTGATTGCTGTTCTCTGACAACAGCAGGATGGAGCATCAGCTAATGAAAGCTCTGTAGAAATAAGGTGTTTAAATCCAGAGCAGACAGGCAGCGTTTCCAAAGCCACAGGATGAACCCAACAACCCATGGCTCTAGCTACTGAAAGGTGCTACAGAAAAAAATGTACTAGTATATTTGGAGGTCACCTAAATGCGCTGACAGAGGAGCTCATCTTGAATCTGTGTTAACGGATATATCCATGGTACGTGGCATTATCAGAGAGGTCTTCGACACCTTTCAGGTGGAAGCGTGGGGAGAGGTTGTGCATTCCTTGTGTGTTCAGTGGCCATTCCAAGACAGGCTTTTTCACAGTGGCTTTTTTTTTTTTTTCATCAAAAAAAAGAAACTCTTCTTTAAAGACTGTTATCTTTGTCAAACCGTGCAATTTTCACAAAAAGATTATTCTACCCTTTCCATACTTAAAACTTGCCTTCAATCTTACTCAACCATTTTTCATAAACACCTCGGTAAAAATGTGATTTTTAAATGTCATGGCCTGCTTCCTCAAAACTGGTTAATAGAAGGTGCGGAGCAATGCTGCAGCAGTTCTTAACGAGTTACCCTGCCTTCAGGGAAGGCTTGCTTTAACTTCCAAAACTTAAAACTGGCCAAGCCCTAAGTCCCTGAAAAGACAGTAGAAAGAGAAATATCTCAAGAATGTCTGATATCCTGAAATCCCTCAAGTTCCAGGGCATACACATAATTCAGTGCTGTCTTCTCTGCAATGCCCCCATTCTTCATGTTTTCACCATATGCCTTCATCCCATGGTAAGACTATTCTCAACTTTAAAATCTCCTGTTAAGACAAGGCATGTTTGAGTTGTTGCTTCTGTGCTAACATCCTCTTATCGAGTCTACGCTCTACATGGTGGATACTTACTGCTGAACTGGTAGGATTTGATTGTGATCTTGCTCGTTACTTCAGCCTTTGGTAGGTATTTATACCAGTACCACGAAACTGGAGACTTCTGGATATAGACTGCTGGAGACAAAGTTGAACATAAGAAATAAAAGACTTTTCCACCAGAAAGATTCCAGAAACTAAGCTGATCTTCAGGGGGTGATGCTGACTCATTAATGGTACTTCTTGCAGTGCCTTTATTGCTTTTTAGTTAAGCACACAATGCATCTGTATAATTAAGCCACGGGCGTAATATGGAACAAAAGGCACATGTGGCTTTTTTGCTGTTTTTAATTTTCTTCCTTCTAGTTATTACTGGGCCCGCTCTAGTGGCAACAACTAGACATGAAGAAGAGTTGTACTCAAATTTTGCCGTTTTAGATTAATTTGTAAAATTCATATTTTCTGAAAACAGTAAGTTTTACTACAAGTTAGATAAAGCATGGGGTTTTTTAATTGCCTTCATCAGTCCAGATATTTTGGTTCAAAAAAGAAAGGCAAGAATATTTGGAATTCAAATTAAAAAATGACCTGGGAATAGGAGAAATCTAGGAAAACTGACTCTGTTTTCCCCATCAGATAAACATTGTTCTAAAAAAGTTATTGAAACCAGCTGTAGGAATAATCAGATCATAATTTACACAGGGAAGCATAACTAGCCAATTATTTAAGATCTTCTGAGAAGCTGCCACAAGGGGCAAAGGTGCTCAAGAGAGCTGATTTTGAAGAAAACTTAGTGAAAGCTGAAGACCAAACTGACCCTTATGCAGGAAGACAGGGAATTATGGCAGAGGTCCTCTTGGCTAAGCAAGGAGCTTCTTCGTGGCCTGAAATGGAAATGAGACCATACAAGCAGCAGAAACAAGGACAGGCAAGCAAGGGGGCACATATAAAATAACTGCTTGGTTACTTACTGGTGAAATGGGGAAGGCCAAAGCCAAGTTGGAGCTAAAAATAAGGGACATAAAATAGTAACAAGGGGCTTCCACAAGTATGCTAGTAGCAAAAGGACCATGAGCTTTTCCTGCAGACTGATTAGAAATTTACTGAGTGGAGTTCCAATGAAGATCTAAACCCTGTTTCGCAGATTTCACCTGGGCGCTCCACTGTGCAGACTCTAGTGTGTGGACTTGTTTCTGCTTAGAGAAGCACATGAGAATAGATGAAAAGGAAGCTCACTTTTTTTGTTCTGTGTGTTGAAGTTTATGGAGACCAGGCCAGTCATCTCTATTTGGAAAAGTGTCTTTACGCTATCTCTCACCTGTATGTAACGAGTGAAGTTTGAGTTCAAAGCCATCATACAACTGTAACCCAATTGTGGCAACCATTCTTCAGATCAAATATCCAGCCCTAATTAGGTTGACTTTCTGTGAAGAACCTAGTACAGTATGCCAGTGATTAACGTGGCACTTGCTAAGCAATACCATTTCTGCTTTGAAACTCTTCTGCTACAGTGGAAAAAATACTTTTCTTTTCCAGTATGTCTCTCAATATTGCACTAATTTTGTCAACATGGTCCGTAAATGGGCAATACTTCAAATTCTGCTATGGGGTGAAGGGGTAGCATGATGTAGTTTTCATGGTAAACCTATAATTTAGGGTACCATAATTACTTTGGACTAGATGAGTAACATTTGAGCCTATAAGCTCGCAAACAAATGAATGTTGTCTATTCAAAGACATTAAGTTCTGTTTTGCCTAAGTCTCTGCCACCCCCAAATGGAAAGTGAGATGCTGCGATCTGTGGATTTTGTGGCATTCTTTTTAGGATGTTTTTCATACTCTGTACATTGTGTAGTAACATAAAAAGCCTCTAGGCTTGTAACTGCATTTTGTCTTTTTATATAGAGAGCTACAGAAATACCAGAGTGGTAGCTCGCGGTCCAGCCATGTACACAAAGGCTGGCCTCCCCGTGGCCCTGTAGTCATCTTCACCCATCAGTCTAAGTTCCTCCTGTCAAGTCCTGTTAAGTTTGGTTCACCTCTCCTTCCTGCTGTATCTCTCTCTGCAGAACCTCTGAGGCCAGAGATTACGCTGTAACATCTTGCCAGGGTGGGCTGGTAAGCGTCATTGTTCTTGAGTTGTATTACTGTGTGGGGTTGGGGTTGGAGGACAGAGGCTCCCTCGAGGCTGCTGCTGGCTTCGCTTCATAGCGTGATTCCCAGCTCTCACCTGCACCAGTTTTGTGTCTGAGGCTTACAGCTGAGGCTTTTCCTGTTGCGTCCTAGTGTTACTTCTAGCCTTTTGTGAAGATATGTCCTTGCTTCCTTGCAGTCCCCTTCTATTGCCCTTTCAACACAGCTCCCTTGCATTGCCTAGATCATTCCACTGCTGTGACGGCTGCCTCCCATCTTCTCTCAGGCAGCTTTTAGTAGCTGAACCCAACTCTATCAGCATAAATCCAAAGAGCATGACTGGTTTTCCTTTGCTGAGGCACCTTTCCCCTGGTCAATAGGACTCTTTTATCACACCAGGGGAGATCAATGGCAGTTTGGCCCACTCTTCTTTTTTAAAAAGAGCAGGATCTGGAGTGAGCCAGTGTTTGAATTATTATACAATATAGTGATTGTAAGGATAAACTGTGTAAGTCAGTGATGCCTGTGAATACCATGTTATTATAACTAACGGCAAGCACAATTTTCTGTTTCGTACTGGAGGATTTTCCTACCCTTGAGGTTTTTCCTAACACTGCTTCCAGCATTGCAATTAAACTGCCATCCATAGGTCAGTCTACCAAGGCAAATCCTATTCACCTATTTCTTTTAATGCTGATACTTGTTTGTGTTTTGTGGTGGTGTTGTTTTTTTTTTTTAAATATATACATCCTGGGAATCTCTGAAACAGTCTCAGGAATTGTACTAATTACTGCAGGCATACTGTTCTCCAAAGGCACTAAACTCGGGCAGAGGTATGGTTTGGTTTTTAGCTGGCACATGCTGATTTGAAACCAGACCTCAGCTCAATCTGCTTTTCATGAGTTTTAAATCCAGATTTTTTTTCCTGTCATCTGACTTTCTTAAGCCTTGGCAGAGGGGAATTACGATGAGAGGAAGACACAGATCCTGGAGGAGACAATGCCTTTCAAACAGTATGCCTGCTCTTCTAGTTTTAGTGTAAAATCAAACACAATTATCTGCCCCCTTGTTTCATGCTGTTAGCAGATCTTTCTGCCACGTCCCCAATATACTTTGGTAATACCTACTTTCTGAGCTTTTCCTAATGTATCCAGTTCGTTCCCAGATTCTCTATGAAGGAAGGTATTCAGCCGCTCTGGTTGCTGGCTGTGTGGATGCATGGCTTTCAGCTGACTTGGTGAGTAGTCAAGCCAGCCTCTCCTCCCTGTCAAAAATGGAGGTGGGGAGACAAGTCAAACTTAAGAGTGTACCTGCAAAAATACATGCTTGTACCCATGTGCAGGCTTGTGAAAAGATGGGTCCTGATTTCATAGAAAGTAACGGTGTTTCCCTTTGTACTGGGTTTTGTGAACAGTTGCTATGCGATTTTTCTTCAAACAGCTACTCATCAACAATAGTAAAATGAAACCATATGACATAGCTGTTGTTTCCAAAGTCAACTGCTAGCGACTGAAAAACCCACCTTCCCTGGATATTTTTTTTTAAATTAGGTAGGAAGTACTCTGCTGAAGAATATTTTCTTTGTTTTGCTTTAATTTATGTTTGTTTGAGACCCAGTGCAACAGAAGTTTCATTTTGGTGGGATGCAGCCTGGCACTAACGCAATGCAAGCAGTAAGTAGTAATAAAAATGCTCTTTTTGTTTGCAAGTCACAATACTATCTGACAAACATTCACTTTTTGCCTCTTTAACAGAGCTGATTAAGTGATTCACTTCATGCACATTCACTACATCCAGATGTAATTCCAGTTTCAGTAGATAGTCGTTTTTCACAAAAATCTTTGGGAGCCTATTTTATAAGTGGGGTTTGGTAGGCAGCTTTCACCATATGGGATTTTTGGGATTTGTTTTATTGACACAGTGTATTACAGCTAGGATTAGAAAAAGGTCTGCGTGTCCTGTTTGGCCACATGAAGAATACAAGCCCCCAACACCAGGAAACTGTGTAAATGTAATAGCAGTATACAATATAAACAACTGGATGCATGAGGAAAGATTATTTCAGGTAGAGATAGGGGAGTGTTAGCCTGTTGTCCGAGGCCCTGAGAAGAGCGCTCTGCACAAGGAAGGCCACATAAAATTTTCACCACCCATGGTTAAGAAAGATGAGCTGAAACTCGTGCTGGAAAGGGTGATAGGATGATGGCAGGAATGCAACATCTGTCATACAAGAGAAGAGTGGAGGTCACGGCTTCCACAGCCTGACAAAATTAAGAGGGGATACAGTCATTGTCATTGAATATGTTTTGGAGATGAGTATCAAGGGAGAAAAGCAACCCAAGCAATCTAAGAACAGCCTTGACATTAGTAACAAGCAGGGATAAATTGGCTATAATTGCATTCAAGATGGAAATCATGATGGTTATCAGGGATGAGATCCTGGAACTATCACAGAGTAACAAGAGTTGAGCAATAACTGTTTTTAAGACTGAGCTTAATAAATTTTGAAAAGAGGGTTAAGTGAGACTGTGTCTGTTACAGCCTCTGACGGCACCCTCCCTTTGCACAAGTCAAAAACTGTCTCTAACCCAGGGGTCACCTGGGTTTCAGGCTGGTATAATCAGAGCTCCATGGTTTTAAGTTCTTTGGCACAACCAGGATTGCTAGGATTTATGGAGCAACAGTACAAGCTAATGGAAGCAACATCTAATTTTTTTTAATAAATACCAATGCTTAGAATTTTTTACATTTTTGGAATTAACCAAAAATCTGTCAGCAACTTGAATGCTGGTGAACAGTATGATAAAAAAAATTGGAAAAAAACCCCAAAACAGTGTAAACCCAGTATTTTTGTCAATGGATATATTCAGACATTTTTAAGGTGTGTTTCATTTCCCCATGGGCTGCATACAGCTGCAAGCTGAAGAGGGGAAGCTACATCGTAAGTTTTGTGACTTGTATCATGATGTTTTTGATGAATAAATAAACAGGTTTGCATATGGCACAGAAGGAAAACACAAGCAATATTATGGAAACACTGTATTTACCTTGCATAATGAGCCATATTGCAATGCATTCCTTCTTGTAAAGGGGTCTCTGTGAAATGCACTAAATAAAGCAATCCTCTGACCCCTTCCTCTCTTTTCTAGCTCCTTATATGCTTTGTAAACAGTATCCTTGCAAAACTAAAAAAAAAAAAAAAATCCTTAATTTTTTCAGTGGCCTAAATTTGCAGAAAGACAAATCCATTGCCTTCAAACAGCATGTGAACACACAGCTTTGTAAATTGCGGGTCCCCTCCCTCCCTCCCAAGACAACGGAAATTTTCTGTTAACCATTATCATGATTGTCTTATGGCAGCATATTGGGAAAATATCCTGTTGTTTTGCTGTCCTGAAAATCTGTTTTCTTCCTTGCAGGACTCTATACTGATGTTTAATCCTCTGAAACATCAGCCTCAGAGTGGCCCAAGCCATCTTCCTGCCTCCTCTGTTCCTGTGGGTAGCATTGCTCTGAATAAGGATCTCGTACGGACTAGAACATCCATGGGGCTACTTTAATTTTCAGTGTGATTCCAGCAGGCTCAGAGCCCTGCCTCGTAGAGAACCTGACACATGATCACTGGCCTCAGAACAAACCCCAAAACACCAAAGAAACTTATTCTTTTGGAAATACGTGTTTCTGTACCTGAACACCATGATCTCATGATGTGCTAGAGATGTACAAATTTTCTTTAGCAAGAATGTAGTATGTCTTGCTAGGAATGACCTTTATATATTCTTGCGTGTATCTAGCATTAACAAATTCACAAATTCTTTATACCTTAAAAAGCTTCTCTGGGAAACTTGCTTCATCTGGCTTGATAGCAAGTTTCCAGTAAAATCAGTTTGTACTATAGATGCAGAGGAGCTTTTGTCAAAGAGAAATTCCTTCCAAACCATGGATAATCATTATCCACTTTGAATTACCTAATTATCTTTTGGGGTTTTTTATTGTGTGGAAAAAGAAACAAGGAGTTTTCTTGCCAAATCCCTCAGAAGTGGCCTAAATGCTCATTGTCTAACGGAGATCACAGATTCAGAGTGCTGTCCCATTGTCCAGCATCGGTGCATGCAATAGCCTGGCCTCATAAAACAGACATTTAACTGAACAGAACCAATTAGCCCTCCATCGTGGCCCCTGTTCACAATAGAAAAAACAGCTGATGTTCCCTTAACTTGAAACAATGGGAGGATATGCATGGGCTGTGTAACTCTTACAAGCAGAGTAACTCTTTCCAGAGTGGGACCGTGAGAAAGTAAAGCCCGTAAATGGCCTTTCAGTGGATGAACTCCTGAACAGTCTTTTATAATGTGAACTCATCAGTCAGCTGTCTGTGGATGCAGTTTTCTTTAGAAAATCTCAGTTCAACTGCAACATGCCAGTTTTTAGTGATAAACCATTCTGCTGAATGATATTCTGTCTCAGCACTGTATTCACCCCAGTATGGATTTATTCAGCAGCATCTTTTCCCTCCAACCCTCTTTTACATTTTTTACCATGCTTGTACCTCTTCCTAATGGTCTCGGAATAGTAATGACCACCGACGTGAGCATGGCAAGAACTGAATGTTGCTCCTAACAATGGCAGTGAGGCTTCTTTTAAGACTCGGATGCTGAGAAAATTCAAGTGAAGAAGCTGATGAGCTCAGAAATTCAGCCCTTCCATATGAATCCGGGAATTTACTTTCTTTTGACTGCTTTCTCCTCCACCTAGTTGGGATCTTGCTGCCACGTCTAATCGCTGGATGCCCAGAACCCAGCTAGAGCTCCTGCTAGCAATAAGACCATGTTCAAAAAATGACCCTTCTTCAAAGTCAGCGTACAGCATTGTGTCCCTTCCCACCCAGAACGCTTTCCAAGTGCCTCCAGGCAATAGTTCATCGCTTGCAAGTATGAAACTCTTTGAAACAGAGGCCTCCACTAATGGCAAGGCAAAGATACCATTAAACTTTGGGAAAACAATGCACAATAAAACAAACCAGCTCTTTGTTCAGTACCTTTGGCAATGGTCCATTGGCTTGGTCACCAGCTGATGCTGTGAATTTCCTGTAGGCATACATTCTTGCTGAGCATCATTTCTCCTTCCATATCTACCAGATTTCCCTATAGTTTAGCACTGTTTGGACACTGTAGCTCCAGAGGTCTGACTCCTGCCTGGGCAAGCCTGTTTCCAGCCCCTTGCAAATTGGTATTCTGTCATTTTGGGGATCTATTTCCTAAAAAACAATCTGAGGGTTTAATTTTATTTCTTGTATGAGTAAAAGTGTTTTCAGTGGAGATCACAGAATGGTTTGGGTTGGAAGGGATCTTTAAAGATCATCTAGTCCGACCCCCAAGATGCCTCACTTCTGTTGCCGTTACCATAGTTTGTGTGAAAAGACTTTCCTTTGTTCAGCTTCATCATGTAGCTGTCTCTCCATCATGTCTACTCGTTAAATCCTTTGCAAGAGCTCTTACAGAGAAGTCGTCCCAGTACAGGATGCTGAAAAGACTTTGTGGTCATGGAAATGTAACTATGATGTCTCCCCAGGTGCCACTGGAAGAACAAGGAGTGAAAGACAAAGAAAAGCCATGTTTTTATTAATGAACAGATTGTATTAGAGAGTCCCTACCTCTCTGGATTATCTGTCCATCCAGGGATCCGGGTAAAACTGCTAAACAGATTAACTACTTCTATGGGCATTGTTCTGTTGCTTACCAATAGATGGGAGCAGAGATTTCTTTACTCATGAAATTTTCAGGCTACAGTGCTTGCAGTTTTTTGAAGACTACAAGGGGAAAAAAATAAAACCAAACAATGACGATATAACTCATTCATGTGTCCAGAGGGAGTAGTATATTGTTTCATTTAGTAGCATAGAAATGAGGTTTGTAATGGGAGTCAAATGGAAACCAGGAGTCAGCACTCTAGAATTCTTAAACCTTGGAAATCTCTGTTTTGGTATCTAGCGCTGGTCAAAGGTATTTAATACACTTCCAACCTCTCATTGTTATTTCCCAGATATAAGTGTGTTTTGCTTGGATCCAAGCCTTTACAAAAGCAAATAAACATGTCCTAAACTTACACTCATTTCTCTAACAAGATCAAAAAGAAAAAGCTGTCCAGATGTAAATAGCTAAGCCTCTAATGAGATGATCAGTGAATTGTTTCTCTCTTGTACTATAAGCATTTAAATTAAAATATTTCACTTGGGGCACTCTGCACTTCTAACTTGTATAGCAGGATCCAACCATCTAACACAAGCCAGACAAATAACTTCAGCAATTAGCTTTCAACATAGGTCTCTAGCCTCTGACCTTTCTTGTTCTTCAGAGGCAAGCCAAATGTTTGTTAAACAGTATTAATCATGCCTGGCACTTCTGTAGGGCCAGAGATGTCACAAATAGTTTCCTACTAGCAAGAAGCTGTTTGCAAGAAGCAAAATCTCAGGCATATTTTCTGTTCAACAGGAGCCTGACTCGGTCCTGCTGGAGGTGAAGAGAGGCCTGATCTGCTTCTCTCTGTGCCGATCGTGGAAACGGCAGAGGAGCACCTACACAGGTACCACCCATTGACACTGGACCCCATTGCTCTTCACCATCTCGGGCTTAGTGGTTTCCACTAGCTCAGGAGTGAAACCACTGCACTCCACTACACCCTGCATTTCCCAGTCCCTGCAAGCATTCCATCTAACCACATGTTAACCGAAGTGCCCAGGTTAGGACTCCTTTGAACCGCCAGTGAGAGAGAGAAATGTCTGGAGAGACCCAGCTTAGCTGTGCTGGCACTGCCTCCTTGCCCAGGGTACTGGTGGTATCTGGGGGCAGGAAGTGCTTATCTTGGGGAGCTCAGTCCAGTGAGACAGGACGAGCCTGGGACAAAATGCTTCATTTCTGCATGTATTTGAAGACACAAAGCTGCAGCTACACCTGCAAGGTTTGGGTTTTTTAAAATCCTTCACAACTGACTAGATTCTCAGAGGTCCTGAGCCACTGACTCAGGGAGCTGCCAAACCTTTTTTGATCCTGTGCTGTTTAACTAAAAAATGCTTTTTAAAAAACCTATTTACTGAGACGAATTTGAATAGTTTGACATTTGTTTGTTAGGGGGATTTTTTTGTTGATTCTATTCATTCATACCTAAATATTTTGTGCAATCACACAAATAATTGTTCAATAATTAGGAATTACAATTCTAACTGTAAGTTGTAACAGTTAAGTTATACTTCAGTGATAAGGGCTTTGTATCACAAACACAATTCGTTCATCCTACACTTGATAGGTCACGTGGTCTGCTGACCACGGGACAGACTGCAGTACTGCAAAGGTTTATTCAGCAGACAGCGGTGGTTTAGCCTTGCTGTAGGACACGGAGCTCACACAAGGGCACTCACTCTCCCTTGGCCACAGGGACATGGAGAGAAGCGGGACCCCAAGTCCCACCAGTTGTCATTTGTACCATCCTCAGCCATCTCCATCAGCAGCATCCGATGCAGGGTCCATTGTGGGAAGTGATGCATGGAGCCTCTCCAGAGCATAACAGAGCTCAGGCTTACATCTGGTTACACCAGATCCCAAAGAGCAAACTGCTTTTGGAAAGAACTAGGGCGGAGCAGGGAAACTTATCGTGATTTTTCTTAATAATAAATAAAAAAAAAAAGGCAGTGATAAAGAGGTTGAAATAAAGGGGAACATTTTTACTGTACTATTTATCTTCTCTCCCCGTTATAGGAGACCTACCACATTTGTAATTTATAGCTGAAACTTTGAGAGCAAAGCAGGAGATAGGAGCATCTGTCAGTTTTAATGAGAGGGGCATCCAAGCTCCTGAAGAGAGTCTTAAGAAATTTCAGACCGCAACTCGTAACTAAAACAAAGGAATAATTTTAATAAATGTGTCAAACGATGGATCACAAAATGGGAAAAAAATGCAGCAAATGTCATGCTTCTCTTTAAAATTTATGTGTCTGTATGTAACACAGGGCTCTGAGGAGGATGCACACAATCCCAGCTGTTTGCACTGAATGTATCAGGGCAGTGGAAGTCAGGTATGTTCACCGAGTAACTCTGCCTCATCTCATTTTCAAAAATAAGTCTGGTTGATACTGGCCAGGAACATAGATGACAGGGATCTCTCTGTCTCACAGAGCTTAGGGAAAGCTGGCAGTGAAAGGATCACCTTTTTTATAGAAAGCTGGGCATGAAAAGCAACCACACGCTCACAAAAAGGGCTACCCGCCTTGATCTCTCCATTATCTACTGTATTGAAAGAACAACTCTGAAAAGCTGAGACTTTAGATCGGCTGCTGCTTTTTCTGAGATATTGCCAACCAGACTTACTATCAGGAGTCATGGAAAAACGGGTACTTCCAGGCCTGCAGGCTATTTGGTGAGCACTTTTTGACATTGCACTTGGCAGGTTTTTTGCTATACAGTTGAGTGAGTAGTCTAAGACCTGGCTGGATGGCAGCTCTTTCACCTAGTTCAGCATGCTGTTTACTCACCATGGTGCATCTGTGGGTACCACATACTTTTATTTTCTTCTTCAGCTTAAACCCCCCTGCCATATTTCCTCCTGGCCCTAGTGAGCAAAGGGTGCCAGAGCGTAATTTGCTTTATTTCTTCTAGCAGATGTCATAGTACTCTTCTTTCACTAAGAAGGAACAAAAGAGCAAAAACCTCAATCTCACATGGCATTTGCTTGGGAAAGCAGTTTGCTCTTTACATAATTACAAAGAACTACTGTTCTTTGAAGACATTCCTGTTTCAGAAAAGGGTTTGAGATACTGATGATTTCCATTCCACTTTAAAATAACCTGTTTTGTTCAGTTTACAATTATGATACATAAATCCTACCTTAATCGCTTAACTGCAGAAGATACAGGTTTAAGTTTATGGCTGCAAAATTCAGAGCAATTTGCAAGTAAGATCAAGTGGTCCAGACAGAACCACAACAGGGGCTCTCCATCCTCCCCCATCTGTTTCGTAGACATTTACTAATGAAGAGATGCAGATGAGAGTGTCCAGCCAAAGAGAGGCCATGGCCATGTGAGTGGTCTGCCTGATGAGGGTGCCCCCAGAGCAATCCTGGCCAGCTGAGGAGTCAGGAGAAGCTTTTTGCACGGCCTCTCTGCAAAACCCAGTGTTTCTCAGCAGTCGCACAGGCATGTTCAACCCACCTGTGCCGTCAGTGCTTACATATCAAGGCCAATGTGATTTTTCTATTTTTGTTCTCCTTAGAATTTTCCATGAGGCATTTATAATATTTATCCTTTACTTACCTAAAATCATTTGCTCTCCATTTTTAAGAGGTTTCTTCTTTATACTAAAAGTGGCTTTACCACCTTTTCTATGAACCTAGCTTTCCAAGACCCAGAAACCTTCCAGATCTTGTCCCAGGGTAAGATCCTGGCTTTGAACTGCGTTTCTCAGCTTTCCTCATGTCATTTGCTTTACTCCAGGGGAAAGATCTCTCCGCCTCCCTTTCACGACAGGGCTTCTCTGAAGCAAGGGACTAAAAATTTTTCTTCTTTTTTTCCTCTGGCAGTAATCCTGCAGATACCATTGGTCTTAACTAGCACAGCTAGTGTAGAAGTTGCCAAGGGTTCTGCAAAAAAAATTGAGAAAAACAAAGTCATCTGACTGCATGCCAAGGAGGAGTTTTTTTGGAAGTTCACAAAAACTCTGATTTGTAGCTTGGGTGTGTTCTGAATTTATCAAAGCCACGTCTTCATTCTAGTAATAAGATCTACTAAAAACCAAACTCTTTTACCCAAAACTGACTTTTGACTTTCTAATGTAACAATAATAGCAGCCTTTCTGAAGTTATAGTTTGCATCACTGAAGAGTTCAAAATGAAAAGTAAAACCTTATCCTGCAAGAGGGAGCAGTTTTACACATTTTTATAGCATTTTATAAGAATACGGGGGAGGACTTTCACAAAGTTACCCAACAAAACATCAGATTAAGATGCTGTAGTGATTCAATATTAGATTCAATATACGAAAATCACAAAGGGAAATGCATCTTACCCAGCTTCAGCTGATCAGGAGTCAAGGATTATTTATTTGCCCTACACTGGCAGAGGCAGAATAATAGGTACGTCTGGAGACCTCTTCATGGTACAGCCACACTATAAGGGGAACTTTTGCCCTATGGAAAAATATCTTGTTTCCCATTCACTATAGAGAAAGCCAAAACAAGCAGCTTAGATTGCCCAACTTTTAGACACCTAAACTTAGGTGAGTTGAATCCTGCCCCTGGTTGTGTGGTACTTTTTTTTTTTTTTTTNGCTTCTATTGAAACGATCAGTGGAAGTATCGGTCCTAAACTGGAATATAACGTGAAGGAGTGAAGACAGCTCCCTTTCACGTGGTGTAAAATGAAGCTTGCGGATATCGGCAGTGTGCCCGCATTCATGTAAAGAAAAAGAATCCACTTAATCATATGTTCTTTTTTTCATATATATATAAACATGATCTATGAGACAGAGCTAATGTATAAAATTCAAACCCGTAGCAGAAGTCTTTGGTTTTTTCCTGGGCTACAATTTATTCAGCACCGTGGAGGAGTATGGCTTCTATTACACATCAAAAGTCTTTTGCAGGGAAATACTTGGCTGCAGATTGTTCCTATTAAAGCCGCACATATCGTGCCAGTGCTCCCTATCTTCTGTGCCCCTTCAGATCTAGAAGCAAGTGATGCGCAAGAGGAATCGCGAACTTGTGTGAAGAGGCTGACGTGCTCCCAGGAAGAAGCACCTGAAGGGGACACACCGGCTGGGCCGCCCCACTCAGCAGCATGCGTTTCCACTCCACTTCCACAAAGGCATTCCTCGTGTGCCGCAATCCAGCTGCCGGCTCAAGGCCCAGGCTGCGATTTGTGGTGAGGATATTTTGCTTTGACAGCCCAATGTCACTTTGTTTTTACATAATCAGCCCTTTTTGTTATAAGCTGTGGGCTTCAGATAACAGCAGTGAAAAACAATTTCAAGTGGAAGCGGCACCCTGGGTACAGACTGAGACAGAAAACATTCAGAAAAACCAAATATTTCCTATTTCTTGTAATCACCTGCATTACAGCAATCCAATGTTGACAAGTGTTGCTGATAGCTTGCTTTGCAGGAAAGATGAAGTGAGAGAGGACTGGAAGAGAGGTTCTCTTGCACTTCTAATAAACCTCTCATCATGACCTTCAAGGACAAATTTGCCAACAGTAATAATGAAGACAAATATCTGCAAACTGAAGTGACTGGAAGCAAACTCACACATGCCTTTGCTGTACTGGGCTTTTGTTTGGAGAACCTTTCCATCTGGATGAGTAGCAGAAACAGGAAAGCGTTTGAAGCTGGGAAAACTACCATGCTGCTGTCTATAAACCACTGATATGATTTTTATGTGGAGCCCTGAAGAGAATGACACGCAGTGCTCTTTTTTTTTTGCCAAGTCGAAAAGCTCAGATGTTTGCAAGAAAAACAAAATAAACTCAGGCATTGAGACTCATTCCTGGAATCTGTCTGGTGGTTGATCCTGTGGCACAGACTCCAAACACATGCATTGTGCAAGCTTTGCTTCATGTGTATCTCTGGACTGTCATGGGTACAGCAGCGCCACTGCTATGATACTGCTAATGGCACCCACTCCACAAAAGGGAAGGCAATTAGCAGAGAAATGACTATTGGTGCAGCTAGAAAGTAGACAAGTAATCTTTTGGATTTCAGTTCATTGCATCGTTGTTTTCAAACCAGTGCCTAATCTTCCCAGACCCCACTCCATGGCTGTTCCTTTCTTTCTTTCTTTTCTTCTTCCCCCTTTTTACAGGGACTATGGCTTATTCTGATTCACTCCATTTCCTTCTTCTTAAATGGCCATAGGGCAGCCTTGCTGTTGCCAAGGATATCGTAAATGCATGCGACATCATGCCACCGAAAACAATCGAGCAAGTCACATTCATTCCCAGTGTAATGGTGCTGAAATCAGTAAAGCTAGACTGGGAGCAGGACGTCTAAGCTACAAAATGATAAAAAGAATTTTCTTTAAAGAAAGTGTTCTTAAAAACAGCTTTCAGGGAGAAATGTGCAATTTTTGCTTATAAAATGATTGTTGGCAAAGGTTTTATTGCCAAACTCAAGTTAGAGCATCAATGAGAGGTGGTAAACACACACCATTTTCACAAGAAATTAGTAGGCAACATAGCACTGTGGAAAATATTAAGACTTTTTTTTCCCCCTAACCACAAAGAGCCTGTTAGGAGATTAAAAATCTCCAGCTCTCAAAGGTATAGCTGTTTTACCGAAATTTAATTAATGAAGGATAATATTTTGGGAACAAGAGAAAACACTGCTGTAGGATGTGGAGTGTTAGGAATAGATGGAAAGTTGCCTGTATAAGCAGTTCTTGCAACTCTGGGATAAATTATAGGAGCATTTGTATGCATGATTGCCCATCTGTGTAAAACAAGACATGCAGCCACACTCAGAATGATGTGCAAGTCACACATGTGGGACTGGTATTAAGTTGATCCAGAACAACAGAAGATCTGTCCGATCACATTCGAGTTTGACCCAAGGAAGTTTAAATGACTCTAGATGAGTAAATAAATAGAGGAGGAGGAGGTCTCCCTGAGAGCTCTAAAAGGAAACCCAAGGTATGCTATCTACATATCTGTTTCTGGGTTTGGGGTTTATTTAGACTCAGCTCGGATTTTGGATTGTTTCTCCATTTGAAGTTTTTTTGGCAGTTTCAGGAACGCTGAAGGCTCAGATCCAGCGTGTTCCAGCTGCACAGCCCAAGGTAGTCCACAGGCATTGGCAGGGGAATGGGGAGGTGGAGGACTTCAAATCAGGGACACTGTCAGGAATTTTGCCTTCCACAGCTCCCCTCTCAAGTACCAGCTGCAAAACGTCAACACCACCTTCCTTGGAGAACACAATTAATTAAATGAGGCTTAATTAATTAGTGTCAATAAAGCAGATGTAGCAATTATGGTGGAAGTAAATAAATGTACATATTGTAAATTACTATCTTCTGTGCAAAGGATTTGTCCCGAAATCCCTGTAGCCATTTCAGTCCTCCCCACAATGCTATTGGGAACACCACTGTGGAACTTACAGAGATAAACTGCAAATTGATGAGGAATTAATGTACTTTTATAAGTTTATATCGGAGAAAAACAAACAGCAAGCAGACTTCTTTATTAACTCCTTGTGGAGCTGATGGTGAAATACAACCCTGATAATTAATTTCTGTATCATGCCACATCACGTGCCACGTGTAAGTTGACTGTTTAAAGTTCTGGGGGGTTATTTGAAATGTTTTACGCCTGACAACTTCACTGAGATTTTTGTATCATCTACCAATTCCGCTCTTTGATAGTACAGCAGGAGAAAGTAAGGAGGGCATGGTAGTCTAAGCTGTTTCATATGCAGATAATAATCAGCTGTGTGTCTTATTCTGAATGTGTACTCACCGGAGGAGATTTTGATCTCATTTGCTATGCTGAGAATCAGAAATAATGATGCTAGACTTGGGTTAGTTACACTGAATGTAGTCTGATGCTAGAAAAGGAGATCATCAGAACCCCACTGACCCAATATACCTGGCCTCAGGCAAACAATGCACCTTTTATAATGTTAGTAGGTACTGAGGCAAAGTAATCGCTCATCCCTGAGTCAGAGGTTGGTGTCAAGGGAAAGAAAAGGGGAAAAATGGGTGAGGGAATGAAAGAACAAAAGCTAGTAATCGTGAAGTTATTTATGGTATGTGTCTGTGCAGCTGGTCTGCAAAGCCTGAATGTGAGTCTGAAAAAGCAAATTTGGAGTCACACCAGACTGGTATTTGTGTGAAGCCTTTGGCAGCTCTGAAATGCAGGCTTATTAGTAATGAAATGTATTGCCAATCCATTCAAGAAATGAGACTGTTATAAAGGATTTGCAATGAATGAAATCTCTTATACCTTGCAGATATGAGGGTGATGCAAACTCCGGACACTGTAATAGCGAAGCACACTGTTATTCGGCACACTGCCCAAATAGGCCGCTAGAGAAGATTCTGAGTTGTCTCTCAAAATTTCTTCAAAATTATAAAGAGAACAAATTAAGTTGGTTAGAGACCCTAGCTATAAAAGCAAATGGGACTAATGGGACTAATGTACTGGAAGCAGTCAATATATAAGAAACTAAGAGTACTAGCTGTGAAAGATAATGTATTGCACAGTAAGTACCATGCTGAGGGGAATAGCTAGGCTGGCATAACCCACAGAGGCAGCCAGACCAAATCACTTTCTAGTTATCAACAGCTTACACATGAGATTTTTATCTTTCACCCTATGCTCTTTTTGCTCTGCAGATAATGACACTTTCGGTGGAGAGAGGATGGGAGCTGGGATATATTTTACTAGAGCATAGCCAGCTCACTAATTCGTGCCTGTACAGAAGCCATGAAGGCGGAAAAATACACTACTTGCTTATGAAGTAAATGGATTAAGGTAAGCAGCAGCATATGGCCAGTGCGCTCTGAGAGATAAGTTGCCATCAGAGGCCAGTACTCTTCCTGTCTTTGAGCCTGTGTGTTTTCCCCTCTCCACCCTGAGATGATACTGATACCAGTTAGCCTTTGTTGAAAGAAAAGTTTCCATGGCCCATACCAAAATAATCTCCTTTATTTCTTCAGGTGACCGCATTTTCTCTGCAAAGAACTGCCTAGTAACGAGCTGTTTGTGAATGCTTCTTTAGGGGTATGGACTGTTCCCCAGCAGGGACAGCCCCATAAGCATATTGCCCTACTAGGATGAGATATTTGTGGATTTTCAGGTTTACGTTATGAGCTTTGTGCTTTGTGTTTCTCTCCTTGCTCCCCAAAATCCAAAATTTAAGGGTAAATATATCTGTATTTTATGATGGTGCAGCAAGTTGCTAACCTCACGAGGTTAATGAGTTTGGTTTCTAGTCACAGACGTGCACTTCTTTACTGCCTGTCTCAATCAATTTTTGTTATAGTAAATCAGGAGTGAAAGGAGTAATGAGATGAGAGAAGGTACAAGCAAAAAGAGCTGGTACAAAGTTTAAGAATAATTCTAAAAAACCTACCCACAGAGTAAGATGTGTGAGAAGAGGCAAGTCAGGCTTTTCCTATACCCAGCCGTAGGATGGAGAATCTGTTCAGGCACCTGACAAGACAGATGGATAATTAGTGGCATGGGTTAGGACCTGGGCAGGCACTGCTGGTGACCTGGCAGTTGCCTTTCGGCACTTAACTTTATTTGGAAATCTCTTCCTCCTGCTTTAAAAAGGTATCGGCAGAGTCACACAGGGAAGATATACACAGGACCATCTTGCATTAGGGCCTAGGGCAGCAACAACCGTGCTTGAATGTTTTGGATCTGAAAAAGAAAACCTATAAAAGAATGTTTCAAATCCCTCTTTTTAGTTCTCTCAAAGTCTAAATTCTCCTCTTTTAAATGGGACACAGGGCTTTTTTTCTTCCTCTTTTCTCTCATTTAAAAAACTATTTTTTGTGCACATTCTAATGCTTTTTAGAGTTTTTATAAGACAGCTTTGCCAGATCCAGCTGCAGTGAGCTTTTTATGATCTGAGCACCTGCTCAGGCACTGGTAATTTTAATAGTCAAAGACAGGTTTTACATAAACACAAAATGAAATTTTCAGAGACTTAATGCACCAAAAGCTAACCGCCTCTCCATAATATTGCATCCTTTTTTCATAATCTTGTTTTATATTTCGCATAACACTTAAAGGAGGGGGCAGGAAGCCCTGTAATGAAGGCAGTTGAATTAAATGCTCCGATAACAAAAAAACTTGAACATTATCTTCTTTGCAAAAACTCACTGGTCAGATTATATGACCGCTACTTGTGAGACAGGCATCACCTTTCCTGCCTCTTCCCATTTGCTCATCCTCATGCCACACCCACACAACACTCGTCATGTCTTTCCATTTTCAGTGTACATTTTTCTCATTGCCCTTCGCCCTACCTTCCTACTGCATGGTCATCAAGATTAATTTGGGTTCATAAAGGTAATAACTTAACTCCAGTCCAGAGGAAGACAGACAAGCCACAAATATTTCAATAGATGTGACTACTCACAGGCTTAAATTTAAGCAGGTGACTACAGGAAGAAGCTGCAGTGTTCAGAGCCCAGCTTGTATTTGAATGACTCTTCCAACAAAAAAACTTCACAAATTTTTCACACTTGAAAAAATAGACTATCCCCCTCCTTGAATCCTTTTTTTTGGGCTCCCAGCAATTTTTTTCAGATAATTTAAAACAAACAAAAAAATCTCTCTTCCAGTAGTCAATGCATGACAACCTGAAAGCAAGTGGTCTAAAATTTGGCCAGGCTGGGGAACGTCCAAATGTGGCCCAGCAGGGTGGTATGGTTGCAGTCTTTGCTACCGGTCCTGTAATAAGCTGAACAGGTTCCATCATCATGTCCTGTACATTCAGCTTAATTGGCCCGGTCTCTCCAAGGAAAGGCAGCAGTATTGATTTACTGCACTGTATAAATGTGTTTATAGCTTGGCACTAGCACACTTATGCTCACTTTTTTCCAATGTAGATTTCAAATAAGCCCTTTGCTCAAATGAGTCTATTAACTTTAAAGTGCATAAAGCTAAAACTGAATTATGAGAGGCAAGCTTCGGGGGTTGCAGCCCAAAACAGCTGGGAAAGGCTCTTGGAGTCTTGGAGTCTTCCCTTAATACCTGTTTGTGATGGATATTTAAGCATCACTGGTCTAAAAATAATTAAATAAGTAAAAGCAAACTTGGCAGCACACATTGCCTCAGCCCGAGCTGCCTTTTACTTCAGCTGGTGCTCAGATCCATATAAATTCCACAGGATTATTAGAGCAGCTTTTGATTTAAGCCAATGTGAAATCAGAATATAACCCATTCCTTCCTCTTCTTATGTCTTTAATTTTGAATAGTCACATTTGCCTGTTTCTGTACTGGGGTACAGTAGTAGAGTGGGGAGAAGATCATCTAACCGTGGTCCCTCCGGCAGCGTATTGTGTGGGTATGTTTTGGTCTGCAGTGCTATAAAGAGCTGGGATGTGGTTCCCCTTCTCCTCCAGCCCACGGAACTGCACAGAGCTGCTCTCGGAGCCCGTCAGAGCTGCCCTGTACGCTGCTGGAGGGGCCATGCCTCTGCTCTGCGCTTAATACTTTCATGTGTAACACAATTATCATCCCTGCAGGGATAGTTAATCAAGCAGAAAGTTTCAGTGGACCCCTAAGTAGAATCCATAATTACCTATACCTGCTTAAGATTACGCCTCTGCAACTAAGAAATAATACAAATTTCTAGTTGCTCATAGTCTGACTTTATCTGAAATGAAAAAGGAACACCTTGATACCCGTGAAGGAAAAAAAAAATAATTTAGAGAACAGAATTAAATTAAGGAAAGTAAAATGTAGGATGAACATCAGGGGTAAAAAAAGACGTATCTACTAACCTGTGGAACAATCTCCCAAAGAGAGTGAGTGATGGCATCCTACAGGGGGAAGAATTAAAACAGCATCAGGCAAAGCCTCAGGAAAGCAGTGCGCAAGGAGGCAGGGTGGACTGGCTGCGAGGGCGCAGGGACTGTGTGTGGCTGCAGAGAGCGGTGCCACCACCTTCTGCTCAGCCGTTTGCGATGCAGCAAGTGCCGCATACGTGGGAAGGCGCACTGAACGTGTACATGTCATGTATTAAATTCTACGCATATTTCTCAGGTAGGTATGATCTGCATAGCTTGAAATTCTGCCTCCATTTAAACTAATGAGAAATGTGTAGGCTAATTGAACAGCAGGCCATCAGAGGACGCCAGTGACTCTGGTATTTTTCTGTCCCATGCTAAACACATAATCCCTTAAAAATTCTTCAGACTTAGAAACACATGATTTTTCACAACATTGCTATGAGTTAGAACATGGTTAATACTGGATATTTCTGCTTTAAAAAAAAAAGAAGTCTCCTTTTGCTTTTACAATTATCCATACTATTCGGTTCCAATACGTACAGGTAGGAAATGAGACACAAAACAAAAGCACTTTTCGCTTTCTGGAGGGAGAGAAAAATACAATTAGACTTGCTATGGAATAAGAACTAGATGCATTTCATTGTTATGTTTTGGTTTGGTTTTTTTCCCAGGGAGTTTGTCCATAGTTTCTGGTGGATAATGAGGAAGGATCTCCTGATCTGTAGCTATCTGGGGAATCACTTTTCTAAAGGAATTTTTGAGCACAAGTTATAGGCTGATCTGAGGAAGCATGCCTGCTCTGTCACTTGGGAACTGCTCCCTTTCCAGTCTGCCATCCATCACAAACCAATGCCTTCCGATTACTTTTTGGGCCAGATGACTGAAAAAAACAACCTGTCTGTGTACCAAGGTCAGGATGCGATGTCCCATTCTCTATGGAGATTTGCTCACATTGCCTTGTTTCTGGATGACAGCCTTGTGAAAGAGCTGTAGATGTTACAAAGGGACACAATTTTTAATTAAAAATGATCACGTGCTGGTATCACATCATAATACAAATTGAACTTGCAAATTTTTGCAGAGTACCTAAATTTAGAAAACAGTATTTTTGCTGCAGTATTTCTTAGACGTCCTATGATTAGTAAATACTGGATTGCATAGACGGTCATCCAGATTAAAGGCATTGGGATCAGATGAGGGAAAATTCACTGAACCTGCTTCTTATAACACTTCAGCCCCCTCGCTCCCTGTACAGAGAGATTTTACTATCCAAAACGAAGGCGCGGAGATGTACTAATCATGACCCATTTAGCTGTTCTCTGGAGATTTTTCTGTCTGCCTAAAAGAAGAAACAAGTGCAGAGAAGCTAAGAGTGAGGAAACAGCCCCACCAGACTGGAGATGGAGTAACTGTGGGAAGCTGAGGGGGAGAGGGCCAGTGGGCTGAGCCCTGGCTGAACCTGACCTAGAGTTGTGTGAATCAAACCATCTCTCGCAGCTTAACTCCTCCTGGGCCTGGGGAACAGGACCTTTGTAGGTAAGCAGGATTGCTTCAAAGATACACAGTGACAATATCAATTTTTCTTTGTAGGGCAGAATATGGAGACCCCGGATTTTGTTCAGCCGTGTAGACTGAGCCACTCACAGTCACCTGTCTCTTGCTCCCTGGCACCAGGCATTAGGCAGTGCTGGACATAGTATTTCCGAAGTCTCATGACTTGCATCTGTTCAGGAAAAAAACCAGCACCTATTGCCACTCACCAGACGTGCTGGAGCACTCAAAAAATAGATGTGGAAAAAGCAATGGCCATAGCTACTGTTCTAGCTCTTCTGTAGATGTTGGCTTTTCCATTCATTCAGGTTAGACTACTGCCACTTCACAGTGCGCTTCATCTACCACGACGAGACTAGTGCCACTTATATTTGCCTTCTGTATTTATATTTGTTATTTGTATATTTTGGAAAGCTTATCCCCTATGATTTTTGCTTGTACTTGACTGGCCCCACTTGCATGGTAACTCTCTTCCAATATTTCCCATTGTCATTCAGAGTGGGCATTTGATGAGCTGGGGACTACAGAAGGTGGGAGACCCAAGATCTCACTAGAGCTCTGCAGCTGGCTGGGTGACCCGAGGGAGGTTCCTCTCTCAGCCCCACATCCTTTTATAGAAGTAGAGATAATAATAGGGATTGGCCTCTTGTGTTTATAAGGGCTCAGGACTCTCAGCTGGCAGGCAGTCCTGCTTTCTGCAGTGTAGCTGTTCCCCTCTCTCTCTTTCTCTGGGGTATCCATTACCTTGACATTAAGGGTTTTGTTAAAGCGTTTTCATTGCAAACAAGTTGGGTTTCGTTTCAGTTTTAAGATCAGAATGATTTTTCTTTCCAGTTTATCACAAAAATTGCAGTTTATTGTCCACTGCAATTCGCACACTATTAACGAAGAAGTGTAGGCAGACCTTGGAGAGAAAGCAGCCATGTGTAATCAACAAAAAAAATCTGTTCTGCTCAGCTGAATTGCCTCAGGAGAATACAAATGCCAAAGCGCTGTGACCTTCATGAAGTTGTGGCCTCCTGGTAGCAGACAGTATTTCTTCGTTTGTGGGAAATCGAGGCAATGCTTCAGCAAAGCAGGGACTCAAATCACAGCACCCCCGCCACTACGCACAGATTCACCAGAGATGGCTGAGCCAGCCAAAATGTGCATCATCAGCCTGGGACGTAAGATGAATAGTTGTGATGGAAGTTGAATCTTTCATTTGCTGTTTATATTTTCTGCCTTTTCTTTGGGTTTGTTTTCCTCTCTTTTCTTCCTTTGCAATTGTCAAGGAAGCATCTGTGAGTTTTAGTAAACAAATGTTACACATTAAAACCCCATTGCTGCCTGCCAGAAAGGAAAATGGCATCTTATTTGAAAACAATATGTAATTGTTATTGCTGTCTCATTGCAAGTTACGCCCTTGAAAAATGATAGGGACTTATTTAGTAGCAACTAATGCTGAGGAAAGGCATTATAACTAAAGCAGAAAATTAACTGTTGCGTTATCTTTGGGAAATACAATACACAGTTTCAAACACCATAATACAAATTCTCAGTATATTGTATTCTTAGACGTGTTTATGATCACTTCAAGTAAAAAGTACATTTTTCCATGGCACTTTTGTCCGTTTCTCTCAGTGTTGTAGTCATGGACGTTCAGTTTGGTGAAAGGCACGGAGGTGCTGAGATAGCGTCTGTCGCACTGATGTCCTGGTCATAATTCCCATTTCATGTACAGACCTTGCAGCAGCGATGGAGATTCAGGTCCTTATCAAGATAGCACAACTGAACTGATGTGAGTAACAGACGTACTGCAAATATCACACCATCTTGGAGAAAGCCTATAGGCCCAGTGCTGATCTACTAGGCCTGTAAGTACAATTTTTACCTTAAGTTGTCACCTTCAGCACCTATACTGCTAGGCAAAACTGCCAAAAGTCACTTCCAGATTTTTACTCTTCTTTTTAATGTTTCCATCTTAATGTATTTGTTTGTTTGTTAATTTATTTCTTTTTGTATTTTGTTTAATTAATATTAGTTAATTAATATGAAAAGATTTTTACAAACCAAATTGTGAAGCACAGAAGAGTACTACCCGGCGCAGTGCTGTACTGTTGGAAACTCCTTGGAAACCTGGCGTTAATTTCTGCACACTACCAAAGCCCCTCTCAGTAGAACTTTAGCCACTATTTTTCCCAGTTACCTGCTATTTATTCAACAAGCATTTTGTGCTCCTGAATGTGATTTTTCACACTTCAGAGAAAACATATAAATACATTTTTACCATAAATTAAGGAAGGATTTTATAAATGCTGGGTAAAATAGTGTAAAACAAATTGTGGGAGCTAGTGTAAATTTATTATCCTTGTTGCTCATTCAAGAGGATGACCGTAATTCAGAAGAGGTGAAAGGCCTGATCACAGTAGCAGTTTCTTTTTAACTACAGTACCATGACAAATACTCACAGAAGAAAAGAGCTCTGGAAAAAAGCTGTAATAGAGTTTTTGCCATACTTTCCATCTTGTACTGTTACTGATTGTCCTGTTACTACAAGTATCCCCTTAAAAGTCTAATGAGCTCTTTATTTTTTAAAATATTACAATTCAATTTATAATTTAAAAATATGTGATTTATAATTTTAAATTACTATAGTAAAAGAAAAGCTGACCTTGGATGACGTGATTTTTCCCAATAGCTGATTAAGTCTTTGGAATTGCAAAGTAAGGCTGAGTGAAATGCTCCCATTTCCATCTCGCCTCCATCTCAAACAAGCCCATGCCCATGACGATTATAATTCATTATTTGTATTGAGATGGTACCAAACCACTCCTTTGCTAGGACGGAAACTGTCAGATGAGATCCAAAAACCTCAGCCCACAGATCACAGGCACATGATGAGAGCTGAACGCTTAGGGTTGATATAGCAAAGCTTCATCTATGGAAAAACCTCTGGAGACCCCCTACTCATGTTTTGGTACCTCTGAAACAAAGACCTGAGCAAATGCAACTCTGTGATGTCAATGTGGGAAATGTGGGCTAGTACATAGTCACAACTACATCATATTTATTGACCCCTGTATAACTGACCCTGGTTCCCACGTATCCGTGGGCACTCAAGCCCTGTGTTAAACCTTTCATTCTTGACGCTGCACCCTCTGAATCATTTTCTTGGTAACAGCTAATGCTTTAACCAGCAAAGAGCATTTCTTCTTTTATGACTTTGGGTTAACCTACGGAAAATGCACACGCTTCCCGAGATGGTCTGCTGGGTGAAACTCTTCAGAGACATTTTCTCGGGGAAGGCTCCGGGAACGCTCTGGTCGGGAGCTCAGCACGTCTCTAGGACAGGCATATGCACACTTATTTTGAATACTGAAGTCTTTGAGTGGAAGAATGGCTCCAATTTTGGACTCTGAACTGGAGGAGGCTGCAGAGTTGCTTTTTGAATTGCAGATCTAAACTTTACAAAATATCTCTCTAATTGCTAAAGCAGGAGGAAGTGTCTAACAAATTTTTCTTTAACCAGACTTCTAACTTAAAATTCCGCACAGAAATTGCACCTTACATATCCATATAAAAGTTGTCTTCTGAAGTATTTATTCATCCTTGTAATATATTTTTTTTCAGATTACTGAGTTGGAAAGAGCAAACTCAATATTCTCCATTTGACCTCAAGAAATACCAAAATATGCTTTAATGTAAAAGAAAATATTTTGACTAATTTTTAAAAGGTAAATAGAGGCAGAATCATGTTTGCCCATCTCATCTTGCCAGTCCTGTGCAAGGAGCAGTGACTGGTGATGCTGGATCTTTTTTCCGTGAGCGGGGTGCTGGATGTGAGCTGCGTGTAACAACCTAGTGGGGTAGTTTGGATAAAGATTAAACAGTGAATCAGCGCAGTGCTGCTTACCAAGATTTCAGTGTTAAATGATTTGGCCAAGCCACATTTCAGGAGTCTGGAAGCCAAGTTTCTAGGACCTCGTTGGCAGGAAAAGAGGCTAATACATCCATCATTTATAAAAGGTGGCTGTGAAGAATTTGTCCCTGCCCTCCCACTGGTGAGAAATTTCCATATGCACTGTATAGCAGTCAATGTCGTTATACCACATAGACTGTAACTGAAACTAGCAGCTGAGCTTGTCTTTATTAAGACTGATCTACCATTAATAGAATATAAATATGACTGAGTGTAATGGCATAAATTCCTGACAGCCTCGGGTTTGCCAGTAGTGGATTTCCATGCGTTTTCAGCTGGGAATTGGGAACGCTGGCTGAGCACAGACTGTTTAACGTGCCACAGACGGTGCCTCGAGATTTCCTGTGCACACGTGCGCAGGGGAGTGATGGTTGGGAAAAGCTTCGTTTTTCCACCTTCCACGAGACACTGCTGCAAGAGGAATTCTGCCTGTTGTACTCGGGGTGTCAAGCACTTTGCAGAGGTCCCCTAAAGGCACCTCATCATCTTTGCCGTAACACCTCATAGCCCCTTGTTAGCTCTTCTCTTTTTATGGTCCTGTAGGTAAAAGGGTTCATCTTATTGAAATATCCCTGAGGCTACTAGCAAGAAACTATTGAACTGCACAAGAAAAAACTTGAATACAAAACCAGATGCATATGTTCGCCTTGGGGATAAATGTGTTATGATACAGGGCGAAACTCTGCTCGAGCTCTATTGAACAGCAATGCAAAGCAGTCCCAGCGCAGCCGGAAGATTTCTGAATTGACGCCAGGCTGAAGGAGAGCAGCATTTGTCCTAGGGTTATCATCAGGCCCCTCACAATCACATTTTGACTTATACCATGTGGATGGGGACTTGTTGACAATTCCCTGGATTTCAATTTGGAAGAAAGAGTTTCATGTTTGACCTTGTATCTCCAAAGTCATGTGTCTGCTTGCCTCACCCACACACTTTATATCGATCCTGTTCCCTTTCATTTAAGTTATATATGATGTAAGCTATAGTAGCAAAGCCTGCTGACCTTTCTGCTTTGTTTTTGGCTTAGAGCATTATCAAGCAGTCCCTGGTTTTAGTTTCTGCGTTCACTTCATTGCTTTCATAAAACTGCCTCAACAAATTTGGAAGACCGATAAGGGGTGAACTTTCTCTCACCCTCAGCTGCTCCGATCTGAATTTTTAAAATCCCTTTGGATTGAACAAATGCAGAAGTTATTGTTGACAATTTTCAAAGAGTTCAAAGATTTTTTCATACATAAATACTCAGAAAGCCAAGAGTTTTATCTGAACTTAATCCAAACGCTCTGAAATCATCTGAAGGCCTCACAAGTATGAAGATACCTTTCTTACCTTCACTAGGAGGAGAGGGCTGCTCCTGGCAGTGGCAATAGCATTGAGCTCAAGAAGCTAACATCCTTTTTCCAGCAACCTGTAGAAAACATCCCATTGATATCCATGTAATATCAAAAGTACCTATTCACAGTGACAGAGGCCACACATGGGTGGTGTATGGCACCCAGCTGAAGCAGTGAGAGCCCCTCAATATCTTGTTCATAAAATTTTTATGTTCTAATAAGACATTAAAAAATTGATCATTTTAATGTGTCCTCAAAGTCACAGGAGGATTAAAAATGAGAGAAACAAAGACATCACCAAGAAATAGCTGGGTACTAAGTTCCCCTTGGACGATATCAGGAGTGAAAAATACTCAAGTCTAAAAACTGGAGAAAAAAAACTGAGAAAGGCAACGTATAGATGGGAAGAAGGGTTACCTTGACAAGAAGCAACCTAGCAAGTTTTAACTCTGCTGTTATTGGCGCTTTTTTTTTCCGTCATGTTTCAGACAACCCCCCAAAAAAGGAAGAAGAAAAGCCAAGTTATTTCAATGTAAGCTTGTTAAATAACTGGCATCTTTCCTGAAATCCTGTAGAACGAATTGCAGCTCTACACAATTAAGTCAGATGGGTTACAGTATCCTGCAAAATTAGACATCTATAATGGGAGTGTTGACAAGCCCTTCACTGTAGCAACACTGTGGTGCCCACTCCGATAACGAAGCAAAGCTCCTGGGAAATAATTAAAGAACATTTTGGTCAGCTTGTGATGCAAATATGAATTTTTCAGGTTATGCAGAAATAAACTGGAAACCCACAGAACATCGGCAAAAAGGACTAAGTAATGAGACTGACTGATGTTTGTCCAAATGGGCCTGAAAGGAAAACAAAAGGCTGGGAGGACAGGAAGGTTTCTGAGTAGCTGCAGTTCAGGAAGATAACTCTCTCCTCTCTGTCCTTTTGATTTTTTAATTTTTGCAGCCTGATGATGGAGACAAAACTAACCCACCTTTTCATTAATCCTAAGTCCTTCTCCTTCACCTGGAAAAATGACACCAATTATGACTTTAGATTCACATTTTACTAATTCAGAATCTTGTTAGAGAACAGCATTTGTATAGTCAAATGTATTATTTTTGCTAGTCTGTGCCTATATGCTGTGTCAAGCCAAGCTTTTCTTACATTACCTTTTAATGGTGCTACAGAGTAGAGTCTGTTCATTACATAGACCATTTCCAATTCCAATTACTGTGAATTAAATCCAAGCAATTTCGGTTAAATCAGTAGAGACCACCTAGATTTAAACAGATCCATCAGATGCAAGAATACAACTCTGTATTGTAATCTAGCACCTCAAGTTCGCTAATGACTGACTGACATTTAGAAAAGCATTTCTCCAGCTAAGTGTACTAATTCCCAAATGAAGTACATCCTGTTTTCTGCTGACATGCTGAAATAATGATTGTCAGTGATAATACTGAATAACTATATCCAAGACTTAACACTCTTATGCATACCTTTTATACTTAGCTAGCTCGATCCTTCTTTAAGTGCATAACTTTTTGCTTCAAGAAGCAAATTTAGTGCAAAAATATCAAGGGAAAACAGATATTTTAAAATTGATTTATTAATTGTTGATGCCTATCTAATGAAGCAATCTTTCGGTTATTTTGTCAACATGGTAAATTTAGGAGGTAGCTGGCCTTCGAGGGGACATTCTGGATAAGAAAACAGTTAAACTTAAAATCAAGACTTGAAAAATTAAAAGACAAACTACAGGGAGGAGTCAAGTCATTAAGTGTCTTCTTTCTCTCCTTTCCCAGTCTTCCTCATACAGCCATAATTCACTAAAGGACTGTTTTGAACGGTTACACAACTGCAAGTGTTTGGACAGAATGAACGTGTAAAGGAAATGTATTTTAACAACTAGCCATATGTGGTGGTCTCCTCCTAGTCAAAGATGCAAGCCTGAAAAACTAGATGTGAAGTAGGTACAGCCACAAGATGCGAAGAAGACAGTCATGTTTAAATCACTTTTATCGCTTTTTGTATATACTGATGTTTAAAACAGTATCGTTTAATGACACAGTATATTTTCTAACATACCTTCAAGTCCCTAATTAGTGCTTAAGCCACTTGAAGGGATTAATTAATTTTTTAATCATTTCTGCAGCTAAATGAGAGAATCCCATATTCCCAATGTTGGCTGTGTGACGGTTCTTGCAATTGCTTCTGGTTTGAGTTGCCTGATGCAGTGAGTTTCCTTTTTCATGAACTACTGTGAGAGAAAATCATGTGCTAAAGGTGTAACTCGGCAATGAATCAGTAAATAGCTGTTCCTCTGAAGATCAGCTCATTAAGAAGCAGACATCTGAATGAAATAAGGCTCCTGGGGAGTCTGTGGCACCCAATGTGCCAGAAAGAGAGGCATGAAACCTTGTTATATGCCATGACCAAGCAAAAGGAATTTTTACCTAGGCAGGATTCGTGGTTAATATTCTGCTCTTGTGCTTCACTTACTGAAGCCCCAGAGTGCTTTTGTTTATGATCTGGTTCTTGTTCAGCACATTTACATGCAACTGACTGTTCAAGTGGCCCAGTCACCTCTGGTAGAAGACAGAGCTGAGCTGAAATGCTAAAGGCTGGAGCTTTGTTTGCAACGTGAAGAAAACACAAGCAAAAATATCAGAACTAGTTGTTGGGGTTTTTTTTTGCTTTGACAAAAGCCTTAATGATAGCTTCCTTATTCAATAGAATAGTGTTGTATGGATATATAACCACAGCTGGTTAAAAGACTCCAAGATTATTTAGGTTTTACCCTAACCTTTTTTACTTAAGTTTGTTACTTAGAGATAGCTAACTGACACAGCATTTGTTTAACTTAGCAATACACAGCAATATTCACAGCTTAATGAAATACTTCACGTATCAATCTCTCATTGTGATACAAAAAGACCAAAAAAAAATTTAATCTTAACTCCCTTAGCCAGTATCTTGGAAAAGAAGAGCAGGCTCTGTTAAGACATATGGCAAGCAATCTTTTCTGCAGCACAGCAAACTAAAACACAGCACTACTACCATGTGTTAAGAGACACTGTCCTTTTGCATGATGTATTTCAAAACACTCTCTGTCCACAAGCAGCAGGTACGCAACTTGAACAGTTGCACCAGGGTTGTAACACATAATGCAACTACAATGAATTGAAAGGAAAGGGAGAAAGGCAGGAAAGGGAGTGAAATATCGTGAATTAAAATTGCAATTTCCCAAACAATCTCTATAATTTCTAACTTAGAAGTTGTAAATTTGTGAAATGTGACAAATGAGGAAATAATTGAGAATGTCTGCTGCACTCATGTGTGTCTCTGCCAACATACGCTAAGTAGAAATAGGTGTCAGAATTAAGTTCAGTTGAATTAAGTACCAATTCTAGCTGGAGTGAGGAATGAAGCCATTTAGCTGCTGTAAATCTGCCAAGGTTTGGGCTTTTTCCTTATTTCATGGCTCCATTACCTAGTCATCCTGTTGTGATATATACATGCTGTATGCAAAAAAGTATGTACTATTTTTGTGTGCAGCACCATAAAAAAATCTATAGAAACGACTATATACTGCTATTTAGTGTTCTTAGCAGACATTATCCAACAAGTGAACGGACTATAATTTCAAATAACACCAGTTTTATCTAGCCCAAATTCTCTGCTATGGTTATATTATTTATGATAATCCTGGCTTCACACAAGCAGGCTGAAGGAGGGGTGGGGGGGAATCCGCTGGAGACAGAATGGCCGCGCAATGGTACAGTGATCTATTTGTTCATATTTTGCTATTGCATATTTGAAAAGGTCAGACCCAAATAAAACTGCCAAGATACGATATTCCTCTGAGAGGAAGAACATGGTTTATGTGCCTCAGCTTTGCCAAAAAACTATGGAAACCAATGCTTCATTTTGTGAATAAAGATGTAGGCACAAATACTGCCTCAAGGAGGATGAAGACCACCCTTGGGCAGAAGTGTTTAGGAGCTGCGGTGGTGAAAGGTTGGGGGTGTGCTTTGTTTTGCAGAACATTTGGGTGTGTATAACAGGCCTGTCTAAACAGAATTGGTGTGTCTGATGGCTGATCCAATATTCCAAGGAGGTCCTCTATTCAGAACTTGTTTTCCTTCCACACTTACCCTACTTTGTGTATTGTGCTAGATTATACTGGTTTCATAAGTGGCAGTCACAGTTACTGTCCATCTGGATATGTTTTGAGGCTCTATAAAGTTTTAACAACTGTGAAAGGGGGGGAAATACTGAAGTAGGCAGCCAGTCTGAAGTGGTTATCTCAAGATTTAACCTACTGTCGCCAGGAACGCACAAAGCACGCTTCATAGTCAATGTAAAACTTACTCAGATCTGTAGCCTTAATAAGTATTTTCTTATGCCAAAGGTATTCTCTTATAAGATATTATCTCTTTGTATCTGTAACCTCTTAATGAATGAAAATAATTATAATATCAAAATCATACTGACACATTTCTACACATTCTGTCTTGATTCAGGGCATGTATAACTGAATCAGATACTTGGTTAACTCTTGCACTTGTCCTATTGCTTGCTTTTTAATAAGGAGATTTTATGCTTTTCAATATCCTTTAATAAGATTTTGGTTTGCTATAATTTATTCTCATGCTATTCACTATGGAATGCCAGTCAGTTCTCAAAATGCTTGTACATGCTTGTCACATTTTTTAACATTTAGAAGTCCTGTTTTCTATTTCGGATTTTTCAGTGCTTGATAATTCCTTTTTTTTTTTTAAAGAAAGCACTGACAATAATATACAGGATAAGATTAAATTTCATATACATTTCATGACAAAGAACAGTTGTTACCAATGAAATAAATGTGATATATGTGATCAGACAAGCCATACCAATAAATATTTGGAAAAAATCAAGACAGCTTGAACAGACGTCTATTACTGGCATTTGTAATTCCATATGTCCTGAATTCCATATCCTAGTTCCTGATATTTCTAGCAAATACAGCTTTCACTTCTCAGACTTTCCTGGTTGAGGAGTAAGATCCCAAATTCCACAGAATGAAACTTCCCAGTGGATTCACTAGCACATTAGAGTAAGTGGAAAGAAAAGTAGATAGTGTTCACTTTTTGCAAAAATTGTGTGCACAGAGAAACATTTTGGTAACTCCACAGACTACCTTACTAACCTGCAGATCCAGATACAGCAGATTTTTCCTCTGGGAAAAGAAAAAGATGTTATCCCAGATTAACCTACCCTGTCAATCTTTAATGCCTACCTCTGTGATGATAGATTATCTGTTCTCAAACATCTGGCTAGGCAAGAGCATAGTTCTGCGAATAAACTACTCGGGAGCATATCCTGATACTGTGGAACAGGCCTTTTGAAGTCAATAAGGTTTAGCCGGGTCATTTTTAAGTTTAAAAGTAGGCAGGTACTTGTGTCAGGGTCAAAGGGACACATCAGCGCTTTGGGACCACATCAGGGCTTTGGGACCACATCTCTGTAAACTACTGCTTTCACGTCATCGGATGATACACAGCGTAACTCTTTTCCTCCAGAGAGCCTGGGTCGCATGCATACTGCTCTGAAATTCTACACACAGCCATGGCCGGGCCATCACACGTGAGCACAGAAAAGCACGGGACACTCGCCACCGCTTTTTGTTCACCCCAGCCCCTGGAGCTGCTGCAGGCGCTGGCCCAGAGCTCCCAGTACAACTCCCAGTATCTAACTGTAAACCCGTTGCGTTTGGGATGATACAAATGAATGGTGTACAAGTGTACAGCCACCAGTGCCAGGTCTGTGCTACGCTGAGGTTCGCAAGCGTGAGAGGAGATTTATCGGGACAGCATGTCCAGCTGGATCTCGAAGCTGGATGTGTCATGCCTTTCTGCTCAGCACAGCACATGCCAAGTCCTGGTCCCCAGCGTGCCAGTACACTGCCCCATTACCCCAGCCTTCAGTCAGTTCCAAATCGTGCTGTCGCCCAGGTTTGTTCTCAGTTGGGCTTTTTCTGCTCCTGATGTATTGATGAATACATAGCAGAAGTGAAGCCAAATTACACAAAACTGTCTTCTTCTGATATATTGGGCAGTTAGTTACCATCAGCCCCCAGAGCAAAATAATACCTGGGCTGAGAACCGTGTCAGGGCTCTTTGCACAGCAGCTGAAACTGTGCCTGCAATTGCAAGTGTGATTTAAGTCTCTCTTGTTCATATACAGCTTTTTGGTACTTCATCCCTTGGCTATCCCAGATAGGCTAATAAATTTTTTTCTTTGCCATTTGTAAGAGAGGATTAAACCATGTTGGGCTGGAGAAAACCTCTCCTGCTGGGGGAGGGAAAGAAAAAGTTACTGCAAGACTATCGTAAGGCAGAGATGCCATGATAACAGTGAAGGATTTTCCTGTAGTTTCTTAGTACCCACCTGCAATAAATTTTTATGAGGGTTTGGAGGAAATAGAGGACTAGGCTAACCAGCAGGTACAGTGGTTTGGAAAGCAGTGCAGCATAGTTACTGGCAAATCTTCGTGTTATCCATCCTGACAGGTTCTGCCATATTATACAGGTATTTATTTTTCTAATGCAATATTATAAATCATTCTCAGGCCATCAGCATTCCCACAGTCTTCCAAAGTATTTTTGTGTCTGCCGAAGGTTCCCACCAGACCTACAGGCCTATAGGATGCTATATAAGCTCCTTTAATGGAGCATGTAGTGCTGAACTGTGCTCTGCTGCAACATTCCTGCTCAGAGGAAGAGGTAGAAGGAACGAGGTGGTCCCAAGAGTTATGGCTTAAGGATACCACGAGAATAGTATTAAAGACCACCTCTAGTAATAATATGTCTTAATCCATCATAGCAAAGTAAACCAGTATTTTATTTAAACAAAAGCTTTTTCCTTTCACTGTTCACTTAAGAAAGGCTGATCAATTAATTCAGTTAATAAGATGATCAGTCATCCTGCTATTGCACTGTACATGCTGTACTGTCTTCAATCTAAACGCTATCATCTAAATCATATCTATTTACAAAATCAAAGTGAAAATCTCACTCCTCTAGTTTAAGCAAGTCCCATTGATTCCATTTTATTTATAGGGTAGCCGTGATTAAGGTTATTTGCCTAAGGTCAAATTTGAAATTCTATACAAGCAGCCCAGGGTGAAGTAAGACATCATCAGGAGACTCAAATCTATGCCAGCCTCCAGAGGCTGAGAACAGCTGGAGTGCAATGTGTGCTGGCCACGTGTCCTCGTTTGCCTTGTTGTTCAGCCCAATGCAAGATACCTCTCTTTTCCTTTGGGGGAGTAAATGTTTCCCTTCTTTTTTTCTAAACTGGTGGAGCACTTTCAAGAAATGTTAAAAAATGAAGTAGAATTAAGTTCACTCATTATTTTGTGAGAACCCTACTTATCTCTAGGAGTTGAAATTATTGACTCTACCAGCTAATAACACGATGAAATCCCAACAATAATAAATGGTGTCTCAAATGCTGGGGTTACCAATATCATACAGGGCTGCTTATGCCATACCACAGCGATGCCACAATGTTCTTGTGCTGCCCTGCTTTGCCAAAGGTTAGGATCAAAGCCATATCCACGCTAAATGATTTGAAGTAAAACAGGCCCTTCATTTTCAGACCATCTCAAGAGCTTTTGAAAGTGGGAGGAAACAAAATGACAGTTAATGGATCTAGGAGGGCCTGACCTGAGGATAAGGTTAAGTGGTGTAATAATCTCCACACTGAACTTAGTGCTGTAGAGCAGCTTCCCTAATGCGCTTGGTCACAAGGTGAACCACTCTGAGCAAACCTCACAGATTTTCTGCCCATACCACTTAGAGCAAAGCTTAGGTTCTCTTAAATACCAAAACCCTCCCCTAAAATACTTTCTGTTTTATTCATTAAAGAGTACTCTCCTCCACATTACACTCACTGATAACCTTGCCATATTTCTCATTCACTTCTGCGCACTGTCCTTTCTTTAGTGCTCTGATATTTGCCTCCAAAAGTAAACTCTATCACATTTTCTAAACCTAAAACATTTCTTAGATTATAGGCTTTCTTCTCTGAGAAACAAAAAAGTTAATGAATGAGTTCTCTTTGTTTGGCTTTGTTGTTTGGGAAGGGAATGGTCTGGCTGAAGAATTATTTCTTTTCAGAGAGTTGGATGGGCATATCGGTCAGATATTTATTTTTGACTTTGAAAGAAAGATAAAACTAGCTAATGAATTGCAGAGTTTCTCTAGGCAATGGCCTGCTTGTTGTTGAGGCCAGCATAGGCAATATTATCCACGAACCTCATTTAGGAAAAATGTCTTAATGTCCTTCTCTTAGAGACATTACACATATCTTCCTAGTGCAGAAAAAAAATAGCTGAGCTAAATTTGGAATTTCTCTAAAATAAGAAAGAGACTCTCATCTAAGAGAAGAATCCACAAAGATTTATTCCCTGATGGCTTGGGAGTTATTTGTTTCCAACATGTCCGAACTCAACATAGCCATACTCTTGGTATGCCATTGGGTGGAAAAGCTCTTGACCTTGCAAGAATAAAACCAACTTACTCTCATTGACATAAAATGGTATTCCAATATGTAGAGAAGCAATACTCGTCTTATTAAAAAAAACCCAACAGTAAACAAACAGAGGTAGAGAAGCTTATTGTGCTGAAGACAAAATGAAGGAAACTTTACTCACGCCTCATGCAGCTTGTCACTAAGCAAGATAACAGATTTAGTGTCATCAATTCAGGATGATGTATGAAGTAATAAATATCACTGAGAGTAGGTACATTGAAACACTATATGCTATCTGAATATACTACCTGAAATTTCAAAAGATCAGGATATGGAACTGGTAACAGGATCAGTCAAATGAAACGCTGGGATAGGAGACCAACATTTGGTACAAGGAAGGACTTTCATCTGAGTTCAGAAAAGCAGATGGAACTTGAATAGTAGGCTACATTGCCAAGTAGATGGCCAAGAAAAACAGACAGGATTTGAAAAATAGAAAGGATAAAAATAATCCTTCTAAGAAAGTTAGTAATCTCCTAGACAGTATGAAAAGGCTACTAAAATGGTCTTGGAAATAGTGGCAGCCACAACCAAAAAGTCTGTATTAATAACAAAGGAACACAGATATTCTGCTCTTACTTGTCCATGAGCTGCAGAAGTAAGAAGGGAAGTACAATCAGAAGTTTGAGGGAGACTTACAAAATAATTCCTTCTTTTAAATTTAACTGCTTGTATGAGTGAAGGAAAGGAAGGGAGGATTCAGAAGTGGAAGCAAGTTGTTTATAATGCATGCATTAAAGATAGCGTGGTTTTGTTTTGTTTGCATTCAGAAAAGACATCTGGATAACCTGTCATCTCAGCCAATTGTTCCAGAAAACTTAGTCTTCTTCCCTAAAGAAGTCATGTGTGATTGATCTCTGAAGCAACTGCTGAGTTACGATCCCGCAAATAACATGGGATTACTGTCTGTTAATGTTCTCCAGCAAGCTTAGCCTTTTCAGTTAATTTAGACTGTAGTTGTCAAGGCTCATGCTTTCAGCTCTGGAAATCCTTTGTGTGGCCCATTGAGTTGGCCAAGGGAATCACTGTAAAGGATTCACTTAAAAAATCACTTAAAGGATTTTGTGTCAGGGAATCTCCTCTTCTATTTAAGCCTCAAAAGGTCAAAGTATCTTCAGTTTGGTTGATTTCCCTGAACTGAGGAAGAACACAGAGTGTTCTCCTCAGTGAGAGAAGTGCAGATAAATCACAATCATCCCAACTCACAAGATGGTTAATAATTGAGGTGCTAACACATAATCATGATTAGGCTTTCAGACTGACACAACAGTCTGGGAGAAGAAAAAGAGATTTTGCGTCCTTGATGTTTCTACTTTGTGGTACTATAAGACCTAGGAGGATGTCACCACTCTGAATCCATTTTCAATGTTCTTCCCCATAGACACACTTTCTGACTGATATCTTAACTATGCCCTTCTAGAGCAGTCACAAATCCCACTGATTTTATCCCACCTTGTGTGTCAGAGAGATAGAAAAATATAATACCCTTTTTTGTTGAAATATTTTTGAACATTTTTCCATTTATACAAGCATATAAATCTCTTAAATCACAGATGCATAGAAAAGAAACACTTTTTAGAAAATCAGAAAGCAAAAAACATAATAAAAGGAAGCATGAATCTGATTTAAAAACCAAAGGAAAATATTACAAGCTGGATTAATCTGTTCTTACGTCTAAGCACCTTGATTTTAAGTTCTAAAGCATTATATATCCCCAGCAGGAAAAAAAAAAAAAGAAAGGGGGGGGGGGGGGGAGGGCAGGGAGGAGAACAAGTAAGTTCAGAGTCTTAGTATAACAATAAGAGTTGCAGCAGAAGGATAATGGAATATTGGAAATGATTTGTGGTGTAATGGATCACTCTATATATCTTTACAGAAAGAAAATACCCAAATTACCTCAGCTTTAATAATCATATTCCCAGTGACTGCAGATGAGGAACTTTAAAATGTATGTAAAAGACTGGAAATGGTTATAAAAGATCAGAGGCTTTCAAAATTCACTGTGTACCAGGTCTAGTGAGTGCAATGCCAAGAGTAATATATGAAATCTGATCTGACAGTTTCATAATTTTCCTTTGTTTGAGGAGATCCCCATGCAATGAAAATGTACAGCATTGTGCCAGAACTGAAAGAAATAGTTAGTGGAAAGGACTCGGAGGTAATGACCACTAGTCAGTTTCTCACTGGCAAAGTATAAAAAGAAGATGAAGAATTAATTACATTAAGAAATCCCAAGGAACACGGTTTAGATTAAAGGACGCTCTTTTTAACCAGTCAGCTGGAAGGTTGATGTAGCACTATTCATGCAGATGTTTGGAAAGTATTTCACAAACCAATTTTGGAGACTGCTTCTAAAGGCTGTTGCTCTTCCACTACTCTGTGCCATCTCCAATTTATCTCAAGTATAAAACAGAAAAAATAATAAAAACTACAGCTTCTAGTTAAATAGGAGGAGTCTTTTTAAAGAAACACAATAAAACATAAGATATTATCGTCCAAATCCTGTAAATCCAGAATCTATTGTAGGCTGGCACGTCCCCTTTTACCTATAAGCAATAAAAATGAAGTAAAAGCCAATCTGTCAAAATTCAGCAGGTTTAATTCAGTCCCTTGGCTCATATGGGCTACACGTGCACACTGCACAGAGCAGTAAATTGCTATACTGAAATCTTGGAGTTCAGACCTGGTTGTGTGGTTTATCTTTAAAAATGTAGTTCTATATTACTCTCTGGCTAGTCATTTTTAGCAGGACTCTGCACCTGGTAACAGCACTGTCTTGCCTTGGTGCCTCAGCCCATCTCCATTGCCAGTTTCTGATATATTCAGAGCTTCACTGTATTCACAAAAAATTACGCACACAGAGATTAGTTAAGTAAGATCTCAAGTAAAGGAGTAGGGCAGAGTATCAGACATACGTCTCTGTAAATGGTGGCCTACCTTCCTTGTGAGCTTATGACAACCGTAAGTGGCCTTAAGACATTTCAAATCAGGGTTTGCCAAGGCAAAATTGAAATTTCAGTCATAAGGTAGAGCAGGTTTGTTGCTGCTCTCTGTGTTGTTCCGGCAAGTACAACAGCAACCATTCCAAAATGTGCTGTGCTCTCAAAGCAAGAAAAATTAGGAAGAGTGTTGTGATCTCGACCTCTCCACAATGTATTTAATTCAATATTGCACAAGTCAGAGGAAAAGTTTGTCCTTGGAGGAGACCCATTCTGCTAGCAATTCCTTATACATAAGTGGCTTAAAGTGACAGACGAGGAAGAAAATGTCTTGCAGTGTTAACATTTGTACGCTTGTACAGTAGAGATGAGAAGGAGCTCTGAGCTCATGAAATTAATTTCTGCTGTCCTGATCTGGCTCAACTTAGGCTGGAGCTGGAGGACCATCCCTGGAGCCTCTGCCAGTGACAGCAGATGGGGGGGTGAGGGCAGCAGCACGAAGCAATGTGGAGTCAGCAGCAGTGAATGATGGGGGAGGAAGAAGATGGATGAGGAGGCAAGTGGAGGAGGGGAGGTATGAAGGGGAAAGAGAAGGTTTTGCCACCAAGTTTTGGTACAAAACACTGGAAATCTCTGAGCCTGTGTTTGTGAGAAATTCTCAGCCAATGCTCTGGGGTCCTGCTCATTAATTTTGCAACTTCTTGCTAAAATTCTGTCTTTCTATTGAAGAGGAGCTTTGAGTGCTCATCAAGTTGAAGGATGAGAGCTTCCTCTTCTCTCAAACAGAAATAAACCCTGCCTGCTGGTACCAGTTCAGCTTTGAAGAAGTGACAAGCCAGCTGACTGCTTATGTTCGCTATACAACATCTTCCTGCAATGAACAGAGTCACTCTCCCTCTTAGAGCCCTTTTCAAATCATTTCTCTTCCTTCTTTCTCTACCTTCAAGTTATCAGGCCGCACCCAGGGCCAGGTTCTGCAAGTAGAAATGTTTAATGTTGTTTTTCCCCTGCCTGCTTCCCCTTTCTGACTTTATGCATTTTTGGGTATTTTTTTTCTGATCATTTCTCAAAAATCTCTCTCTCTCTGCCATTGTCTGGAAAAGGTATTGCTTAATGGCAATAACCCAATGAGGCAGTTTCTCCTTTACTATCCACATTTCATTGTCGCAGGTGCAAGAGGGGATCAGGGATGACTCTTGTGTTGATGAAAGAGGGCAAAGTTTCCATTGACTTCACTGGGGTCAAAACTTCACCCTCAGGGACCTATTGGTAAAAATGGGAGGGAAATTCTATTTTCACAGAGAATTTGCAACCCCTTAATTGTGTTGAAAACCTCAAATATTTTCTTCACAGGGCAAAGTTCGTATCTTATTTCAGATGAATGTAGTGGCTGAGCGTCATCTGCTGCTGGAAAACCTTTAGAAGTTACTTAAAACTAAAACAAGCATAAAAGAGAAGCAGGGTGGGAAAGGCTTGTTTGCTATTAAACACCAGCACAAACCAAGCTGGGCTTTTTGTCTATTCCCTTCCCCCATTTTGTTCACACAGTCCTCTTCACCCTCCAGACAGCCTTAGAATGCTAATTTTTCTAATCACTTGGAGAAAGAAAACCATTGTAGAAATCAACTGAAATATTATTTTAACCCTTGTTAATGAGCCTGGATCCACACCTATAAATAAACTCCTAATTCTTCCTTCTTAACTTCCAAGACTGGTAGTTCCCACACCCTATACAACCTGACACATTCAAATTCAAAGCAAATATTTGAAACCGTTTTCAAAAGGGGTTGTTTTAATATGAACTGGCAGGTGGGTTTTATGAAGAAATGGTTTTAAATAAAAGTCTAATTGTCCTCTTTTCACAGATGTTTAGAATTTCTGTTCACATAGCAGCAGATGATACAGATGCTCAGCGAAACAATACTGTAATGATAAAGCTGAGATCGGCTTTATTCTTTGTTATACTTTCCACCACTTTCTGAACTTTAAGGCATTCAATTATTCTGTTTTTCTGAGGGGTAAAATCTGCATGCATGTAACCTTCAGTTAGCGCTAAAAACAATGTGAAAACCTTCACACATCAAAGATGTGACTACGTGCTTTTGTCTATCCTAATGGTTTGAGAGAAAATCTTGATAAATCAACGTGGTTTGTATTTTTTTTCCCCCTTTTCCTCTTTCTTAAGTTTTGTTGCCTTGATTAGATAAAAAAATAATAGGGGGCTGTCAATCTGTTTTCTTTTCAGGTCTTCTCTGTCTCCTTCTAAATTAGTTACAGCCTGCTTTTTGTAGCTTTATAGCCAGCCTGACCTAATTTAATTACCATGACTTGTGTGGCTTAAAGATAAATAGTTTTATTCAGTCTGCCTACTTTTGTATAAGTTTTCCCTTTCACAGATCTCTCTATATTTTGGCATTCAGAATTCTTGTCCTCTGTTCTTCGGTAGGTTAACACAAGGTTAGTTTTATAGCATTGTCCATATTTTCACAAAAAGGCCTTTGATGCAGCTCTGCTTAGTCCCTGCTTTGCTATATCTGTTTGTGTGCTGTGAGTCTGTGGGCCTTTGTGGGACACAAATGAACATTAGCTGGGTCTCAGAAGCATGGGATGGAAAAATCCATACTCATGCCCATCGTGAGGCAGAAATTCTTAAAGCATCAAAGCTGGTTTCTATACTGGCTACTGTCTAAGATTTTTTTCCTTATTTGAGGGAAATGCTTCCAAAATCAAAGCCTGAGACACTGCTGAGATGGGAAGATTGGAAGAGCTAGGGTGGTATGGGTGGACTGATTACCACTTCATCCTTGAAAAAACACTTGACAAGGAAGTACAGATCTCCCACTCATCACAGGTTATATTTTTGTTCATTCCAGGCAAATGAAGAGTAGGAAAGCTTCCAAGATTACGATCAGGCCCTTATCAGTAATAATGAACTTAATACATAAATAAGCTAAAAAACCCCAAACATTAGTTCTGCACGTAGGGTTTTTTGTTCAAAGCTTTCCTTGAAATTATATGATAGGGCGGGATGTGTGCTGTGCTTGAGAACAAGAAATGAACTCAAAAATCGCAGCTGTGCTCTTAACAGACATGACTTCCCTGTAGGTGCTGCTGCAGTATTTTGCCTGCACTACCAAGCTTCTGTCTTAAAAGAAGCTACCCCAGGATGGCACTTGCAGAAAACATCTGACAGCAAATGTATTTAATAAAAACCTGCACACGTTGAGCTATCTAGAAATTACAGAAAATTTTCCTACTCCTTTACAAAGGTCATTCAGAAAAATGACACTGGCAAAAGGAAGGTAAAGGAATGCATTTAAGTAGCATTTCACTTTTCAACCATTTCAAGTAATTCAAATCCATAAAGAGATGTTTTGTTCTGCAGATGAATCAAAAGGCACATCATTAAAACAAGTTCCAGAGGGACTATGTAAACAGTACCTGAAAATAAACACAACCAATCTTTGTGCGCTTGCCAGAAACTAACATGCTATAGATATAAAGTAGAAAGAGTATTTCCATATGTTAACACCTACGGCAAGGGAAGAGTCCATTGACACTTCCATGCTTGGAAAATGGAGAGGTAAATCATTCCTTTTCAGTCACCATTAACTAGAAAACCCTACAGAAGAAATGAGGGGATAAACAAAGGAACATGCATTTGATTTCTGTTTACGCTAATATAACCCAAAAGGGCAGGGATGGATTTTTCATAAACATCCACTGGTGCCCCGCCTCAGCTGCTCTTCAAGCCTCTGACTGGCTTCACTCAGCAAAGAGTTTGATTATTAGTCACTTCTTTTGAAAAAAACTCACTGAGTACCTAACCTTTATCTACGTCTTCCCTTCACAAACAGAACCAAATAATTAAAAAGCAGCAGCCACTGATAGTGCAGTGCTACATAGACTCAGAAAAGAAGTTGCTGTGACTCTGGAAAGAGACTGGCTGAGGTCGCTGGGGCAAACGCCTTCTGTTCGTTTTGTTGGGTTAAAAAAAAAAAAAAAAGTCCTGCTGTGAAGATAAGGTTTTAAAGGCTCCTCGGATAGATGCAGACACACAGGAAACTTTATGGCACGCTATTAATCTTCCTTAGAAAGATGAAGTGTTGATGCGACCTTGACGAAATGTGAAGCTGCCACTTGGAAGGGGAAAAAAGAGGAGACGAGTGCTTCAGAGCATTTTTATCACCAGAGTACACCTATCACACCGAGACTCTCTTTTCACTAAAAGTGCTTATTTTAATTTCTAATGTATGATGTTGCTCGCCTGAATTAAGCTATCTGCAGTTGTCCACTCCCACCTCCTGTCATAAGAGTTTTACCAAAGCGGGGCTCTCTTTACTAGCTTGGAAATCATGTTTCTTGGCTGTCTGCTGAGCCAGCACAAGTGTTGCTGGTAAGAGATCAGCTGTAGCCAGAATTTTATGTCTTCACTATCGCAGAAGATAAATAAAATTAAATATGTCCACATTCATGTCTAGACACTGATGAACAAGATGTCCATCAATTGCATAGCCTTCCCAGGCATTTTTTTTCCCCTCTTAATTTATGGACCAAACAAGAACCTCCACTTACTTCATGGACTTCTACTACTGGCTCAAAATTCCTGCAGCCACACAATACAATTTACCAATCTCTTAGAGACTCACTCCATGGAATTGCCTTTTTTGTTTTTTTGGGAGTGTTTGTATGTTTTTGAAGAATATCTAAAAGCATAAAGATGGCATGACGATTGAATTAAGTATGCTGGCTCACTCAAACGAAACACAACTGTATTCCTGTGCCTCATCCAGATCACATTTGCATCACTGTGTGCATCAGCAAAGATTATGTATTCACAATTATGGAATCACTTCCTGAAACTGCACAATGTAAGAAGTAATTTACTTCCTTCATCTCTGCAGGGCAAAGTCACTCGATGTATCTCTGGCCTATAGGCCTATGGGGTTCACTGGCACTTAGTCTGCATCTGATTAAGAGTGATCATATGTACTAAATACTAAAAATAAAACACGAAAAAAACCCCTCACTTCTCTACAGATTATGTTAAACTGTGACATAAGTGGACATAAGATCTCCAGTAACATAACTTTGTAGTATGAAAATGCCTTCAAGCTGTCCAAGAATACAAATGCTTTACACACAGATACGTCCCCTGTACACATCTCCATGAAGTTCATATCCATGAATTTCACAACAAGAACACTGACAAATCCTTCTATTACACTGTTGGACACTTCTAAAATACTGAAAGCAAGCAACCAGCTCATACATACAAAATCCTACTTAAAAGAATGGATTTTGATGTTTCTTCCTCTCTGTCAAAAGTGAGAAAGATTGATCAGGAAAACATGAGTGATAATAAGTATTAAAAAACATGATTAAGTTTTTGTTACATTCCTGTAATCACGGATTTTTTTTATAATTTCACATATAACATTCAGATGGATGTTAGTATCATTGTACAAAGACTATCTCCATATAAATATATAATGTTTCGCCTATGAACACTAAATATATTTTGCAGTAGTTTAAAAATAATTCTGTTGAGGCTTACTGCAGTTTTTAATATAAATGTAGGTACGTAATTTAGGAGTCTCATATCATGTTTTATCTTGATAGTGCTAGAAGAGCCTCCAGCCCTCTTTTAAAAAGGCATCTACTTGGGCTTTAAAAGAGTATATTTGAGGTCATTAGCAAAGGAAATTGCGACCATTAATTCTGACCTACCACAGGTTTTAAAAGAAAGAACAAACCATGAAACTTAAAAGAAAACCCAACAAATGTGTTTTATGAATCCATGTGCAATATTTTGGTTACAATGAAATAAAATGCTGATATGTGCCAGACACCCTGAAGTTGCTCTCCTGTGACTAATTCTTCTGAGCTAGTTTTTAAATTAATCTCCCAGTGCTTGGCCTCTTCCTACCCTTGTTATTAAACTACCAAAGCAGTTTATACCAACCACACTATAAGCAAAGAAGCAAAATAAAAACTCTTCCAAGCTTTGCCCTGTTGGACAGCTTTATCTAAAATCACATTGATTTTGTATTAAATAAAATTCCATACATTAAACTTTATTTCAATATATAAAATGTTTTGTTTCCAAATGCCTGGTTTGGGTGTTGTTGGTCTATTTATCTGAAGGGACTATTCCTAAGCAACTTATATGAAACTAATATGAATAGTTGCAAAGTTCCCAGGAAGCTGATCTCCTTCAGAAGAGAAGATTACAACATAGGTGCAAAAAAACCCCAAACCAAACCCTTCCATTAATGGGATTCTTTTCCTTGTTTTCGGTAGATCATCTGGTGGATGTGGTAAAGAGAACAGCTTGGACGAGCACAGCCACGAATATTCTTAAGCAGACAGGCTTGCTTACAGTCTGTCAAGGTTACTGCTGAGCCTCAGAAGTGAAGGAGAGGAAAAGACTTTTCCAGACTGCAGTTTTCTCCCGGGCACCAGAGCCACAGGAGCCCCCAGGCTGAATTCCCTAAGACCTCACTAGGCTGTAAACTGCTTATCTGTGTTTGCTACATGCAAAGTCCGGGAGCCCATATCCCAAACGCTGTCGATAACCGTATTTTGGGGTGCGCACCCCCATACGCACGGTGAGGCTGCAGCTAGATGGTACAAGGAGGAAGGGATACACAACAAAATATGAACTTTTCAAGAAATATTGCCATCCTCAGCAAAATCACAATCAATTCATTTTGATAAAGTGCTCAAAACTTCAGGGGCTGGGGCTATATTTCCCATATAAATAGGTTCACTCCCAAAGGAGGAATTCGGAGAAATCCAGTCTGAGACATCTGAGTGGTCCAGGCAGGCTTTCCCACTGTCCTTTTTATACTTAATGATCTTTATTTGGAACTTTTCTTTGACTGAACCAGTGTATAATTCAGGGCGCCAACTCACAAACACAAACAGACCAGTGTTCAACAGTTGAGGCAGCTGCTCTCCTTGCCTCTAGCCCCACCTCTTTCCTGTGTGCCACTGCCTCTGGGAAGGAAAAGGAGCCAGAGAGGACAGGTAAGCAGTTCCTGAATGGCTCAAGCTCAGTTTATTATGGTGACTTACATCTACAGTTCTGATAATAAAAAAAACCTAACACTCTGTATGATAAAGAAGGCACCAGCAGTGGGTAAGAACAGCAGAAGCAGGTACACAGAAAATAGGACAGGAAAGATGTGTGGGACATGGAAATCTGTGCTGAAGGACTGGAACAAGAATAACTGGCCCCCTCGAGAGGTTCTTCTGGCAAAGGCAAAGCGATCTTGGCAACCATGACTGATCACTTCTACTCTTCTTTCTAGGAAGGTGTAAATCTGCTTCTTTTATCTGTCTAGAGTATTTAGATTTTAAATGTTCCACAAAAGAAAAAAAAAAAAAGTTCTCTTCCAGTATGAGAGTGCAATGGTCCTTGTCTCATTTGGTGTCTATAGATATTTTCATTTTACCAGAAGTCATATAACAAGAGCAACCACAGATGACGTTTAGAAAAGGTCATTCCTTACTTAGGTATCAGTCTTTGTTATATCCTGTACAAAAATTATGTCAGAATGAGCTATGCCACGAGGAAACAAAAAAAAAGTATAGATCAATTCACTGATCTGTATGTAGATCAAACACTGACTGCATTTGGCAGAACTGCACATCTGACCATTACCGCAGCCAGATTCAAGAAAATAAAGGGCAGAATATGGCATAGATTCCACTGCTCTGATCATGCACAGAAACCAGCTGATACTTTGAGGTTCTGAGGTTACAACATGTGGCTCTTCTAAAGAGCAGACTGCAACCTTGAGGGATTTGTTTTGTTTTTCAACTGAAATCTGACATGCATTACATGTGAACATTTGGAAGTCATATTGTTCATTATGCATTACATATAATTGCTTTAACTTTTATAGTATGCAGTCATTAAACTGACTTTCAAAATAATAGAGCACTTAACAAAACCCTTACCGACATGTGACCCAATAAAGATGAATGAGTGTGGTGTCTAACTTTACAAACACTGTTTACTTTAGTGAAGATGCATACATCCCCATTTTAAATCAGTGGTGATGCTTGCAAATGGAAGGGGTGTATAGGAAGCAGGCCATATCGTGATCGTACTGAACAGATATACACATATAAGTATAAATTATTTCTGGCACAGATTTGTTTTACTCAAGATTCTCCGAACAGCAGGGAGAGATCTGATATATGAAACAGTAGGCCCCAGCCAATTAGTCTGTGACAGATAAGAACCTTTCCTTAATTTGTGCTGTTGGGCTTATATGTGGTCTGTTCCTTTGGTGATTTCATGTTCCCCTCTGACTTCACTGAAATCCAATTTTATCAGCTGGGATCCTGGCATTCTTTCCAGGTGCAGCAAAGAAATATCCCATTTGGAAGGAATGAAGTATGATATGTGGGCCTTGCTTCTGTCTTATGGGAAGGAATGCTTTTGTAGTTCTACTCCTCAAAAAATCTGTGAACAAGGAAACAAATTAATTTATTATACACACAAGTGTACCCTTTCAAAGCACCACAGGGGGACTCAACCAAGTAACATCCATTAATATTTGTAACAGCAGCAAGACTCAAGTATGCTGCTTTGGAAATTTGCCTTGCCATAGTTGTGCAGAAAAGATTCCGCTAAAAACAGTCAAGAAAAGTTTAGAAAATCTCCTACATCATTAGTATCTTGCATTGCTTTTTATATCTGTGCATTACTACATTCTCAAAGTTAAGAAGAGTGAAATTTCTCTAAGACAACATCCCCAAGATTCATAGAGACTGGTGGGGTAAGTTAGATTGAGATGGCAAATTCACTCCATAGATTAGTTCATGCTCCAGACAGAGGAACTTCTGAAAATTTAGACTACTTCTTGCATTATTCCACCACATCAGCAAAACCAGCACTTCACACTTTCCTCGGTAAGAATTTTACAGCACAAACCCAGATTTTCATTTATACCCACAGAAAAAGTCAAAAAGACTCCCATGTTTCTTTCCCTTGAATCTTGTGGCTCTGCATAGAAAGAATTAGGAAGGCCTCATCTTACATTATTGGAGTGGAAGAAGGAGGAAGAAAGAGGGAGCAACACCCACACATCTTCCAAGAGCTGAAAAGGAGGGATGACACTCAGGAGCAGCTGGGAGGGAAGGGCAGCTGTTTGTCCCTGGGGTGAGAGCTCTGAGGAACAACTGTTAGCTTCCACTGTTCCTCCAGTTTGGGAAAGACATTAGACCTTGCCATCCTTGGAGATTCACTGATGGGAGAGCAGGTGGCTGTTGAACGTTAGTGGTCATAGGTAAATTCTGAGCTCAGGAATGCCTGATAGTTGTACTTGGTCCTGAAAAGTCTCTGACCAAGAAAACCAACTCATTTTTTAGACAGGCAGGAATGTAGCCTAGTGAGCAGGCTATTCCAGTTGAGCAGCTGTTACTGACCAAGGGTCTGGCTTCTGCAGCCAGCAGGATTCCCCATCACTTCTGACCTGAGATCCGCTACTGAGATATACAGTTCCTAGTACTTAAAGTAGAATCATAGCATAATTTAAGTTGGGATGAACCACTGGATGTCATATAGTTCAAACCCTTGCTCAAAGCATGGTGAACTTCAAAGTCAGATCAGGTTGTTCAGAGGCTGTCCTGTTGAGTTTTGAGGATCTCTATGGACAGAAATTCCATGGCCCCTCTAGGCAACCCTTCCTGTGCTGATCCACCCTTGTCTTGAGCATCCAAGAGGTAAAGATGATCTAGACCTTATCTCTTACAGAAAGACGATACTGCTGAGCAGCAGATGGGCCAGCTCCTGAGTCAGCTTGTTCCGTGGTACTGGCAGTATTTCAACAAAGGGGACAGCTGTGAGGAACTGGATGCCATCCCTTTCCGCTTATTTGGTCAGTGGGGACTGAGACAGATTCAGAATCACGCAGAACAAATGTGAATGCGGACTCCACAGTCCCACTTTATATGATCTTGTGGGCGTATAAGGAAGTACTGCCACAGTGGTATTTCATATCGCTACACGCAAGCGACCTCAGCAGATACGTTTGCAGAAGACCATCCCTTCTCCTCCCCTACTTTACTTGGTTTCCACACAAAGCAAGCTGTGTGCGTTTGCTGGCTATAGAGATTATTGGCTCCACTGATGGGAGCAGCTTCAGTGATCTGCTATAGAAAATACTAGACCAAATATTTTAGGAAGCAAGAACTACCTTCTCATATACTTTAATCTTAAATAAAAAACTAAAACCCCTGGTAAAAAAAAAAAAAAAAAGAGAGAGAGAGAAAGAAAAAGATTTACAGTTCTTTTTGGTACAGTAGAGAAAGAATTATTTTGGAGGCCTGACAGGAGGGATTTTTTTTCTTTCTTCTTGTTGTTGTTAACTTGATTTATTTGCATGTATGCTTAGAAGTCTCAGTCAAACTTGACACAAAAATTATTTCCAACAAAAGAGGTTCATGCTCCTAGATAGAAAACAAGTAAAACTCAGATTCAAATAACTCCTTTACTTCTATGACCTGGGGCAACTACTGCTGCCTTTTAAAATATGCGTACTTCTCCTGTCCCTGGTGATTGTTATTAATACAGTTTAGGGAAAGTGGTGATAAAGATCAATCCCCTACCCAGAAAAGAAACATTAACTGCTTCTTTCATGTCTTCCATAGTGAGTGAGCAGCTACAGTTTCAAATGATCCCCAGATGTTTACTACTTCTGGCGTTCAAAAGCAGTCTAGGTTTTCTCCAGAGCAGCTGTGCCATGTTGGGTATTTCTGGTTATCCTGCAGACTTCAACCTCTTGTCCTCTGAAGAAAATGTAAAGGTCAAACAGAAAGCCTGTGTGGTGTAGAAGTCCCCAGTGAAAAATAAACCAAGGATGGTCTCTTACCATTGGTGAACTTAAGTTATGCCTCTGCACGCTAAACAAAATATTCAAGGAATTCCTACAGAGATGGGTATGTGAACATTACAGGCTTTTCACTTAGTTACAGGAACGTTTAATGATTCCAGTAAAAGAACAATTTCTGAGGTCTCTCACAAAACCCATGATATTTTTCTCATTCTTTACAGCAGTGTTTTCCTACTTCTTTACTGTTACTCAGAGCTCAGACTTCTCCTCCCTAAGTCCTCCTGTCTGGATTCCTTTCTTCATGTGGTCACAAATTTCTGCCAGTCTGGCCATTACTAGGATCCATGTTCACTGTGTGCCCCAGCACGACTCCCTGCGATCGAGCCCGCTTTCTCCTTCTGAACCGAAATAGCTGGGGAGGGGGCGGCAGGGCTGACTGCTTAGAGGGTAGCTGCACACCAGAGGCAGAAAGGCATTTTCTTAAATGTGGGAGTTGATCATGATGTTTGCCTAACCCCAGGCTCGTGAATCATGATGTTGGACAACACCAGTAAGCCACTGATAACAACTGAGGAGCTAACTCAAACTTTAGTGCATATTTTCAAAGCTTACAGCCTGCTTCCAGAACTTCTGGTTATGCTGCTACAATAATGGCATGGGTGGAAGTATAAAGAGATCAGTACTGTTCAAATAGATTTCAGGGCCAGCGTGGCATAATGTGGATTTGGAATCAGGTGCTATATGTTATATATCTGGAATCGGGATATACCTGCTATCTGTTCTTTTATTCTTGGCCTGGCCTCAGAACACAGTGTGACCTGGCTAAGTTCCCTCTTTTCCCTATCTCTGAGCTAAGTGAAGATCCAGAAAACTGGAGCAGATCAAACATCCTACTTATCTTTAGAAAAGAAGGGGAAAAAAGGTATCTCAGGAAACTATAGTACAGACAACCTAATTTGACTATCTGGAAAACATCTGTAAAAATTCTTACAATCAATTTACAAGCAGCTACAGCACTGTAAACTGAAAAGCAAAGATTTATCAAAACCAAATGCTCACCTAGCTTACCTTCCTTCATCTACAACTGGCCTGGTGACGAGTGGGAGAATTACAATGTAAATTTGCATGGCCTAACAAAGTTTGTGACGCAGACCAACATACAAGTCCCAAAAGCAAACTGGGAGAAATGGTCAAGATTAAACAACAGATGCACAGTTTTTCAAGGAAAGAAATACTGAGACACTTAACAGTAGTTCACTTGCATAAAAAGAGATACTAAACAGGAGGGTCTATCTTGTGTACATGGTGTACATATGACAGTATAGTATTTTACAATAGTAACAAACAGTAATTACAGTATTAACATTAATAACCAAGGTCAAAAAATGTCTTCCAAAGCATGTAATTTTCTGGAAACATCTAATGTGACAGAATGGATTCTTTTCTTGAATTTAAAACATATTCTTTATTGCCTTTCTTGTTTTTTTCTGATCAGATTGTTTCTTCTTAGAATAAACACTGAGAAGTATAAATTAGACAGTTTACCATGTCAGCTGATCCTGTGGTAATTGAAACTTAACTCCATTAAGGAAAATCCTATGTGTGAGTGGCAAGTCAGGTGATCAGGAACCACAATAAGGAGGACTGACCACAACGTTCTGCTTTTCACTTACAGATTATTCTCTAATGCGCTAGAGAGTGACTGCAGCAAGGTACTCTACTCTTATACTGTTGAAAAATGCATCATTTTAGATATTCAATAGGGCTTATATTAAAAAGCTACATAAAGAGAAAATAAGTTGGCTACTAAATGTGACCCTCGTGAGCTTTTAAGAATTTTAATATCCAGAAACAACAACAGAAAATTTCACCTTGTCGTATCGCTGAAGACAAACTGACCAGCTCACGCTGCTATGCTGAAGAACTGCAGTGGCTGCAGAACCTCTGGGCAAAGGATTCACTTCATGCCTGGGCTGCTGCGTGCGCCCTTGGAAATGTTGACTTGCTTGCTCGTAAGCAAAAATGATAGCAACTGGGGAAAAAGAGTGTTTTCTATTTTATATTTATATTGATTTTTTTTTACTTCTGGTTACATATAACAGATTACTACAGCAAACCAGGAGGAATATCACCGTAAAATTGTCAGATAAGGCCCTGAGTAAAAACAGGAACCAAACTTTGTAAGTACTAGTAATATATTATTAATCATAGATATTTATATAATCATAAAATTTCTATAACTATACTTAATACTACACATCTAGTATACTATATACAGTATGAGTCTTTTAAAAGATTAAAACTATCTTATTCTTTCACGTCCCCATCGCTGATCTTTCAAAAATGCCAAATAATGAGGAAGTATAGTCCACCTAAATTTGTAAACATGATGACAGCTAACAGAAAAAAATTGAAAAATAATATACTTACTCCTTAGCTACTGCACACTTTATGTTTTCCCATATGTGTCCCAGTGAAGTCACTAAGGAAATTCAGCCTCAAGCTGTTCAGCAGTGGCTGTATTCTTTGAACAGGACACTAAACTGTTTGCCTACTTGATCTTTACAGTTGTGGCTTCCCATTGATAGAAGCATCAAAACAGAACATTAATTGGTAGCATTTATGTAAATATATGAAAAATAAATATGTATACAGGAAAAAAAGTTACACAATGTTTCTAACACTAGCAGGTACTGTTACAAGCAAGAAACAGAAATGTGAGCTGCTAGGCTCAGAACACAATAAATAGCAAGATTAGGAATAATAAGAACAATTTCCATTCCACTTCTCTTTCCTTCGCACCTGTCCTAATTAGTCCCTGATGATGTGAAGACTTACCTTTACTAATGCTTAGTCCCAATGAAAGCAATTAATGCTGATAAAACCAGGCACCTCCCAAGAGCTTTAAAGAGATTATTATCTGAAGACCCCAACAATTTTGTCATTATTATAATCAGCTAAGTAAAGACAGAAGATCATGCTGTACAGGGCATTAAAATTTTTTACTTTCTTGGTATACACTGTTCCTTTCCCTCTCTTCTTGTGAGGAACATTACCCAGAGGATTTAGTGTTGCATGAACAGCAGAGATGGAGAAAAATATACCCCAAATCTCTTATACCTCATACGGTGTATATAACTTAGAGGTAATGAAAAACAAAAGCCTCTGATCCTGATTTCAGGGCAATTACTCTGATTGAGCACTTGGCTCATCTTTTTAATTAATGCAAATATAACAATTTGACTTAATTGGATCAGACCATATGGAAATGAAACATTTACATATATCGTTAAAGTATTTATTTCATGCCAAATAGCCAGGCTTAAAATTGACTTCTCTGGTCATGTGTGATGGTCAAAATTAACCAAGCTCTTAAGTTTCTGTAGGAACAGAACCAAAATACTAATTGGAAGGTATTTTGAACAGACTTCATGATCACAGTATGTTCTGTGAGGTTTCCACTGTCTTTACTGTGTTAGAGAAGAGCTGGCTGAATTTGGCTGTTGTTAGTAGAAACTTTGTCACACCAACTTACAGTTGCATTACCTTACACACAGTCTAACTGCCGTTGCTCAGCTTTCCCTCGGTATCCGGCTGCAGATCGCCCTGTGTTCTCTCCTCCCTACTGCATCAGTGGTGGTGTTCAGACAACACAACTGTGTGAGGTTTTAGTATTTGCCTGAGGGGCTTTTAAGTTTTAATATTACAAGAGCATCCACGGAAAGTATTCTGCAGCGTATGAAATAATTTGACCTTATTATCTTTGCTGATACTGAGGATGCAGTAGGATGGCCCTTGCACACAAAATTGTGTATTCCCCCAGTAGGAGCAGGAAGGTTTGAATAAGACTGCTTTAACAAGGCACAGCCCTTCCAATCAGCAGCCTGGCTCAACATAAAGCTACTCGTTATTCTACTGCTAAAATATTACACATGCAAACATTTAATTATGAAAGGAACAGTACCTAGTTCATATGTGAAACATTTTCATCTGTTAGCATATAAAGGTTAATAAATGTTGAGTTATTAATCTATTAATACTGGATTAATATTAGGCATAGGTTTGTTCAAATTGAACCCTGAATTCACTTATTCAATTATTCCTGACTATGTAAAATTTTTCTTTTATGAAAAAATCATTTTACTTACTGGTATATTTCACTCAGCTTGTCTAAAGCAGGTGGGAAGGCTCTGACATACATAGGCGACAGACAGAGGTCTTCCAATGTAAAGAGGCCAATCTTCCCTGCTGAGAAAGCTGAAAAAACAATAAAGTGCATAGTTGATCCTCTATTTATTGGGAAAAGGCAGATGTGTAAGTCTAAGAATGAAACACTAATTGGAATATCTCTTCGATAGCCCTGAAATGGAATTGTGAAAGAGACAGTAAAATGTCCATCTTAGAACTATGCTGACAATTTGGTATTGTGGCTTGCTGAGACAAAATGGTAGAAAAGCTGGAAAGCAATTTTATTAATAATTTCCATACTGTTTCTCCTGCTTGTGATACACTTTATTTCAAGTTTTCTTTCCCCATTCCCAGGTTTTTCACCTTTTTGCTTTAGCACTTTAAAAGAAACCTTTCCTTCACAGATTTCCATTTCTTCCCCTTTTTTTTGGCTGTTTCATTTCCCTCCCATTTTAACGCAGGGGAAATCAATTTTCAAAATTATCTAGGTGGCTACAGAGGAGAAAAATGTGAACACAGTAAAAAATACATATAGTAATTGCAAAAACAATTCTTCTAACTCCAGGAATTGCAGAAATAGCCTCAACATTTTAAAATCAATTTAATTGATGGGGATCCTACTTTAAAAAGAAAGTCTATTGTCAGTTATTAAAATTTTTCTCCAAAATACTGATCAGCTCAATTATAATTAATTATGGGACCACCTGGTTACTTGCAACATCAAGGATATCCTGAGTCCTCATGAGTTTAGTCATCTTAAAAGCACGAACGACTTAGTTTACAGAATTGTGTAGGCCACCCAGTGAGGACATCCAGAGAAGCATAACAGAAACAAGCTTTCCGTCACACAGTTTCTTAGGATTAACTGGCTAGTAAAAGTCACAAGGCAGGAATCAACAGTCCTTTCCTGTCCCTGAGAATACATTACACTCATGGCTCTTTGCAGGAATTAAGATACAAGGTTCACCCTTCAAGCAGATAAGGCAATAGCGCACCTTGAAGTGGCCATGAGCAGAATGGGACTCAATCGTATGCATACAATTAAAAATGGATTTATGGACTTCCCAGAACAGGACTAGCTTCCAACCTTCTGTCTGCCCCTCACCAGGAAAAGTGATTACAGCTCTAAGATATTATTAAAGCTGACAAGACTGTGGGGCTTTTAAAATTTTCTGTCATCTCCAAAATTATTCAGCTGTCTTTCTTAGGTGTTGTTTTGTATAGATTAGCTTGTTTTTTCCATCTGAATTCTCAATGAGAATGCAGCTTCAGTGTGACCTCAACCTTTTTTTTAATTTTTTTTTTAAATTTTTATTACTTACCACAGATTTTAAGATAGGAAATAATAGCAAGCTTATTGGTCTTGAAGACAATCCCTAGTGGCACACATTTGAACCAGGGCATAGCTGTTAATATGTCTGTGATATAATTCCCCACAAGTGAAAGTTAGCCAGAGAGCCTACTTACTCAAAGCAAGTGATGGTTAGGGCAAATGTCCTGGGATCTGTAAAACCTACTGTTTCTGAAATTAATCTCCTTTATTCAATGAAAGAAGGCTATGAGAATTATACACCTGGGAAGTTGCAAAGAACACAATATTATAGTTAGCTAAAACAGACCAAATTCTTTCCTCATGCAAACTTCTCAAGTCCCTGGCGTTACAAAAGCAGAGGCTTTGGCCTGCAGCATCTGATGGGTGACTGGTGTAGCAGAACTTAGGGACACTTCATGCAGCATTACCGTAGGATATAATTTTGTAATAGGTAATGAAACAGCTTTAGGAAACTTTACAGTAAAATGGCACACTTGTACCTTTGAAATTTCTGGCATAATCTGACCTATTTCTGTGAGTAGGTCTGAAACCATTTGGGCATGCTCAGAGGCAGAGTAACTGAGTCTACAAATCGCTGCATTGTGCTACCCACTCACACAGCTATTCCTTAAAATACAAACTGGTGACAAGCGCAGACACTGTCCTGAGACTCCTACTGATCTGTGCAAACCAAAATCAGCTCATAAGGGTGGACAAAAGTACAGCTGAACAGTAGTAAGCTCTCTTTCACCCTTTCTTCTATTTCAAACCATGGCGCTTTCTTTTGTACCCCTGCTGAAGTCTTAAGTACCCAGGACACAGTTTTAGAGTGTGTAGAAAGAATGAAGAATTGTGTTTTGTGCCCTTTATATGAGATGCATGGTAGCAAAATAGAATAAACGAAGGAAAAAAAAAATTTTCACAGATTACAATTGTGGCATGTACCCTGATACCACAGACAGATGAAACTTAATTGCTTTTATTTATTCTTGTCCTTTATGGACAAAACAATTAATGCTATTGTGTGAAACATACTCTACTTGCCCAATGTGTCCAGTCTACTGAAAAAAAAAACCCAGTTCCCATTATTTTGATGTACTACCTTAACATGATCTCTAGCACATAGTATCTTCAGATGATGTGTGCAGTGGAGTCTGTGGCAGCTGTTAAATCAGTATTTAGTTCACTGATGTGAGACACCAAATTGAAAGAGATTGACTTAGCATCCTGGGCATTCTCCTAGCCATAAAATGTGACATACTGCGTCTACTAAAGTATCGCTGTCTGAAGGAGTGACAAGTTTTGGGGGAAGATGTATCATTGCTATCAGCTCTGTTGTGCTATAAAACCCCTGTTGAAGTAACGGTGCCTGCATACAGCGTATTTAAACCAATATTCTTTTAGTTGGAGTAACTTAAAAGTGTTTCTTCTTTCAATGGTGTTTTCTGGGAGATTTCTTTCAAGGACATTATGAAGTGGATATAAGTTTACACGTTTTTCCACAGCTACACCTGAAGATAAAGCAGATCAGTAGTTTGGAGATGCAGCTGGTAATATGCACAGTTACGTAACTGGCTGCTCTAATTCTCAGCTCTAATATTAAAGAAATATCTTGCATGGGTTAAGAAACAAACAAATAGCTGATATGGATGATGGCGGGACCAAAAAGAAATTCCACTACTCAAGTATAACATCATCTCTCCAGCAGCAGCCTAGCACACTCCTTGATTCTGGGCCTGCTGGCCAGTCTGAAGATTTCTCCACAGGGCAGAAGAAGAAAGATTATGAAGTACATAAATCATCTTCTTTCCCCGGAGTATTGCCCATAAAGTCTACTTGTTGCAAAGTGCATTCTGTGCAGACAGATCCTGTAACACCATGTTTTCAAAAAGCATTTACTAGAAATTGTGGCTGAAGTCCAGAACTGCAGTTCAAGACCACATTTACAGGCATCTGACAGGCACTGCATTCACCATGCCAAGCAACCCGTCTAGAGGAATGAACGCTACCTCCTCCAACAGACCACTGTCTTTGTAATCTCCCAGATCACCCCCTCCTTCCTGCCTTCTACTATTCCATATTACCATAGGCAAGAAAATACCGAACTTTTCACTTTATTTCACTTCTCTAGCTTCCTAATTCCCACCATCGTGCTATCACCAGGTTTACTCAAGGCAGATCCCTCAGATCAACAACCATTTTCTGACAGAGTAGAACCAAGAAAGAAACCAAGAAAGAGCCTAAGGCTTTCTTGGTAAGACAGGCTTCTCCCATCTCAAAACCTTGCTGAGCATAAGGTTTTCCCTTTTATTCTTCATTCACATTAAGGGTTTCAAACACATAATTTTTGGTAATCTAGTACATTAGACCTTCTGTGCAACTTTTGCTCAAAGTCAGTAGGTTTTGTTTCTTTTCCAATTTCAGACTCTATTCCTGCCTCTTTAGTTTCTGTCTTTCTAGGCAAGTAAGTAGTTTCCCTTTACTACAGTTTGTCATTGTTTTTGTTTTCCTTCTTTTTTGTCTTTTGTATACAGCCTGCCTCTTCATGTTGGTGTCCTTTGACTTGATTCAACACTGTAGCTTCCTTCCCTTGGAATACTTGCAATGTTTCCATCGTTTTCTTCTCTCCCCTCATTATTCTGTTCCTCAACTGGGAAAAAGGTATTAACACCAGAAAGTTTCCATTCTAGGTAAGAGGGCAACGTTCTCCTTGGAGACACTGTCTGTCCTGTACAGCTTTACGTTTTGCCTTGTTGTTGACATTAAATTGACAATGAATGTTGACTAGTTACGGAAATTGGGGACATAATTCTCACCATAAAACATTTACTAGAGTAAACTCAACCCAGCAAACAAATTGATATATAGAAGGGGAACAATATAAAAGCTATCAGCAGGGCACAGGTTTATTTTATGCAGATGTACAGTTTGCATATTATGGGACTCAACAGCACTCAAGTTTCCAATAACTTCTTTTTTTGCTTGAACCATTTTCTTCATTACTTACAGGTCCCTGCAGAATTCAGAGCCGTTATTACAAACATACATGTTACAGAAGGAACACAGCCTGACATGCATAGCTTTTTAATAAGGTTTTCATCACCTGCTTTTACTGACATTTTTTTCATTTCTCTTATGCCCTGCTTTTAATGTCTCAGTCTTCATTTGATACTGTAAAACAAAGGGAGTGGAATATTACCACAGAATGTGTTCATGGCTGAATACAAAAATAATCACACAATGCACTTGAAGCATGAAGCATGTAGGCAATTTCCTTTCCTGTTTGCATATGCAATCTATGCATCTAGATTGGAAAAGTTATCCTCTTTTCCTATATCAGATAAAATTTTTAAAAAAAGCATTCTCAAAGCTCAGATTCGTAATTGAATATAACCCATATTGAGTTTTAAGTCTAACATTCAAAAGTGAGCATGTGTGTTTGTGCAAAGAATTTTGTGAAATCTTCCAAGACCTGTACTTGTGAAACTGTATACTACAAGCTGATGTTTGAAACTCACTCTGTCCCAAACGAAATCAGCCAAAATAACGTGTCCTTTTATCACTGAGGAGTGATTGTGAGGTTCTCAATTTTAATTATTTGAGGTAACAGAGTCGTCAAAAATAAAAAACAGTTCTCTATCTTGCCACATATGTCAATAAAGTGAGTGCCTGATGGTTGCCAAATCAGGTCCATCAGGACCCGAGGCCAGTTTATCCTGGCTCTAGGATACAGCTCTGACTCATACCACAGAAGCATATTTTAGGTGTGGCTACATTTACTAAAGAGTGATCTGTACCCAAAATCAAATTGTTTGTCATGATCCAAACATTTATGAAAAGTGAAAAACCCCTACTGATTTCCTCAGCTCACATGTCAATGCTAGTGGCAAGATAATCAATGAGGTCCCTTACAGCTGACCTTTCCCAGAAGAGAAGAGGTTGAAAGAAGCTGTGGTACATTTCTTCTAGATATTTTCTTCTTTGGTATGTGGCATAACTTGTGTTCCCTCTTCAACCTGAGATGCTTCATGATATGAAAGGGAGAAAAAGAGTGAAGCTTAACACTCTGTGGTCAAAGGAGGTGAAAAGTAAGCTCACAGTGGGATCACATCAGTAGAGAAATACATCTCTACTCACTTCAGTGGATTTCTATCAAAGATCATTCTTACTAAACCTCTCTTTTCTTTAGCTCAAAGCTTAGCTCTGATGCATGGGGTTGGCTTTGTCCCAGCTACACTCTACCTCTGGCAGTTATGATAGATGAAGGATTCAGATTCATGAACCCTTTACTTGCATTTGAAATAGGCTGCAACATTCTGGGCAAATCAGTTTTATTTTTTCCATCCCCATAAATATCAGCAGGCACCATGAAATCTGACCTGCATTCGCTCAGATCTGATACCCACCACTGATGCACTGCTCACAGCACTGCCAGAAGAGGGTTATGTTGAAGTGTTCTGAACAGCTTTACAGATTGAAAATGCCAGTGCCAGCACGTCTCAAAAGAATCTCAAAACTTGACTGTTGATACAAGAAATCTGAGAAGATGTATCCAACAACAGCACAGAACACAGAAAAGCTGTGAATGGGTAAGGGAAGCTGGGAGAAAAAAAGAGTCTAAAAAGTTTGGAGTTGGTGTTGACTATTATGAATATTGCCTAATTTTTTTGTCAAGAGCTCTCCATTCATAGATCATGCAGGACGCTTAGTCTCATATCCATAATGGTGAGGGAACGCATCCAGAATTAGTCAGAGAGTCTGTCAACTAAAATGATTCCCAAATGCTCTTATACCTTACAACCTGGCAAGTAAACCTACTGCCTCCAGATATCCCTCTTAACATCTGGTGGTGTGATGATTGTGCATTCACACTCGCAAAGACAGGATATTGCCCATCCTCCTACGTTCTCTAAAGCAAAATGCAAATAATATGTTACCAAGGATGGGACTCTTGAGGAGTGTGTTCATGTCACTGCACTACTTCAACAAAATTACAGCTTTACATTCCTCTTGGCTCTGGCTGTACTGAACAACATCCATAGGGCAAAGGAGGAGGGGGATGAAATTCAAAATAAATCACCTGAAAATTCAGAAGTGCTACATTTCCTAGAGCAGTGAATGATGCCAAAACCTGCATTAAGTTGTCCCACCTTAAAGAGAATGAGAAAGGTCTGAAAATTTTCTTCCAGCATTGGCAAATTGTGAACTCATCATCAGGAAAGTCATTAGTATACACCTACATATACACATACCTACTGTACTTTGGAAGTGAAACTCAGTAGCAGATCATCATATTGAGGCCTAACATTAGTGCATAATCAGAAATTAAGTGTAGCTAGTAAAATATCCTTTCTGCGACAATCTTAACTAGATTTTCACAAAGAGAGATAATTTCAAAAAGGCCCAAATTCCTACTTTGCTGGTCATGGAAGAAGCCACCCTGTCTCTCTTTAGCCTGTTACTATAGATACTAACAGCTAGATCCCAGATTTTACCTTCCTGTAATGGAGTGCTCACAGTTATGAGGAGTACTCATTGAAGTCATTTGACAACACTTCGCTCATTTGTCAGAAGCAGTACTATTTTTTAACTAAATTTTACTCTGCCGTGGTATCGACTTAAGACTCTGCCAACTGCAAGGTTTTGTACACTATGCTAAGATATTTTTGCTCCTACAGTTAGGTCCAAGTCTTATTAAAATTAAGCAGCTATTCTGAGTGTATTTTGAGTCAGTGCTGATTGCTTTAAGCTTTGGTTGTATCATGAGACAAAAAAAACCCCAAACCCCTAAAAATAGTCAAGAAATATATATTATTTACCTTTTTAAAAACCTGCAATTTACAGTGACATTTAACCCATCTTTCCACAGCTGCAATTTAACAAGTATGTAATTACATTTGACCAGTAATAATCATAGAGACACAATAAGTCAAATTTAAGATGACCTTTCTTAATTGATCTTTGGGTGCAACTAATTATCCATTGTCTGTATGTATATTATTTACAGCCAAGAAAAAATTTATAATAATCTTATACAATTACAGCATTTTTTCTAAATGAAAAATGATGTCATGGGTTACTTAGTTTCTGCTAGTCCAATTCAATACTCAAGGTGTTTCAAAAAATAATATACAAGGATTCAGCCTGAGTGAAAATGAGAAGATTCAGTATCAGAGGCATAATATTCTGCTTTACAGGACTTTTTTTAAAAAACTGAACTCAGTTTTATTTTGTGAATGCATTTTGGCTAACACAAAACCTTGGCCTTTTCAGAGCTGCCATGTGATCAATTAATAAAAGACCTAAGCAACAGAAGTAGTTGACTTCTGCATAATGAAAGCTGGTCTGCAAACAGAAATCACATAATTTCTGGGATTAGAGCTGAGTTCTATATTCCCCATTTTCGGTCTTGATTCCTTCTGGGGTTTGTTTTGGTTTTTAAATCTTTCTTCCTTTAATTTAAATTCCCTTTCTTCCTGATATTTCTGTAACAGTGGCATTATAGTGCAAGTAACATAAAAAGGACAGTAGAGAGCAAGGTCTAAAGGGACCACTCATTTCCCATCCATTTCTGCCAGGTAGCACAATTCTGACACGGCCCTCAGGCCAGGCAGGATACTTGTGAGCAACCAAGAGGCCTTTAGCCACCTGCATTTCAGATCATAACTCCCACCGCTTGTGATAACGACAACACTAAGCTTTCCTCCTTAGCCCAAGTAAAAACAAAGGGTGTATTTTATGCCTGAAAATAGCTAAATCATACTTGATGCGCAAAAAGCCACTTAGATATACCTTAGAATAGTCATTTAGGCAACCTGTGACTGAACACTTACTTATCTCCAAGAATACCACTGCTAATGGAGAAATATAACCTGTCTCCCTAATTTGTTTCTCCACTGATCTTTGTCTTCCATCCCCACCCTTATTTTAGCAATTAATGAAGTCAGTGAAAGTCTTTCCATTGATTTCAGTGGTCTCCAGCAGAAGGCTCCAGACCTGCATCTGGGAACTGCTTTCAGTCCTCGTGCTAAATTGTAGCATTACGTATTAATTTATACCACCATGTCTGACGGTCTGCCTGGGGGGTAGAAAGGCTGTAATTTAATATTTTAAGGTATATTATGTTCACTAAAATGAGTGTGTACATTAACTGAATGTAGAAGTTAACAAATTAATTTTTATATAATACAGTATAAACTATTTGAGAAATAAAGGAATGTTAGTCACCACAGCATAAAAAAAATATTCTCACATCTACACATGCCCCTGGAGAATTATTACCTCATGCTCTGTGTGATGGATGTCTACCAACAGTGGGCTTTGTTGTCTGAGGTGACTCACCTGGAATTAGTTAACGCTCCTAAATGAAGCCAAGGAATGTTAACATTTTAAAGAGCTCAGTGATACAGTAAACCCTTACACTGGATTTACATTATTTCATCATATTTACATATTACATCATATTTAATTTTAGTATCTGTAATGTTTTTTCACTTGGCATGTAGAAAAGTGGCAGAGGGGTTACAATTAAATTCTAGAACATCCCTACACTGCTATTAAAACCTCTTTTTCCTCCTCTAATCCCAAACCTAAAATTACTTTGTTTTCTGTATTGATCCGTTGTTACCTCAGGATAAACAAATATGTATCTTTAAAATTATATCCTATAATATGCAAATTGCCACACGAGATAAATTACTGAAGTGACACAAACGTAAATGGGAGAAAAAAAGATTCTTATAAACCATATTGCTATTAAACACCTGATTTTTTCATGCTGTATTTATTCCATCTGTAGTATACACTCCTCAGGACAGAAAACTTCTTACAGTATCTGAAGGCAGCAAATTCTGTAAAAACTTGCATGCAGTAAATTTACCCAATAAAGATTAGAAAAGACGGGCTGGGCCTAAAACCTATTAAAACCCAAACAAATATTTCAATTCATGTTGTTTTGGATCAGTCCACAAGTGCAAACTATCTTTTGCAAATAAGCATTTTAGAATTCTAAGTCATAAAGTATTCCTAGTTTCTTATTCATTACAATATCACCTTCATTACATTATTCACCTTCCACATTACATATATATACATATATACACACAGACCGTTTTCCACAAGAGGGACTTAATATATTGAGACATTATCGCTTTCCTAGTATGCTTCATACTCTTTCCTATTTGGCTATTGCCCCTAACAATCTATTCTTACCCATTTTTAAGAGACCAACTAACCCAGCTGAACCTCTTGCTAACACCAGATCTTTAGAAATGTATCAGAATGGACATTCTGAAATTCATGATTCCTCTCCCCTTTAACTTAGATTGAGAGTTTTTAAGGGCAGCTCCATCCAAGTTCTCCCACCAGAAAGAGATTACTCCCCAAACGTACTTATGCTTCATGTATCAAACACAAACACCTAGCAATCTTTTGGAGATTTTATGCTACTATGAATTTTTTCTACAATGCCAGCAGATCCTTGCATTTTTAATATGTTTCTGCGCCACTACCCCTGGAGAGGAAAATGTCCAGGTACTAGCAATAAGCACTATTAACAGAAATTCACTAATCATAATAATTCATGACATGATACCTGAAGAAATACATCTTAATGTGGGCTTCAAAACCATGTGCCAAAGAAAGCATTTAACTTCCACCTGTACTTGTATGTATTACTCATGTGACTGAATGTGTAGAAATGGAGAGTAACAATGAAAAATTACTAAACAAGTAACTCACTAACCACTTACATGGATAATCATTTACTTTATAGTAACTATGACGCAAATTTAAGCATGGCAGACAGCTCTCCACCACTACAAATGTATTCTTACATAAGCTTTCAAATCCCTGTGTGTAGGATCTCAAGAGTCTCTGACCCTCGGAAGCTATTTTACTAGGCAGTCAGAATTTTCAGATCTTTTCCTCCTCAAACAAAACAGCAAATTCAAACTCAAACGTGGCGTATTTTTCAGATCAAGAATAAAGGAACAAAAAGTCAGTAAAACACTAAGATTAGTACCTAAATATTACAGAACTACTTCCTTCCCCCCCCCCTTTTTTTTTTCATTTGAAGAAACTTCACCCGGTGTAAAATAAAGTCTTTCTTTTCAAACTGGAGTAGAACAAGAAGTTGCCTACTACATAATAACTAAGAAGCCTATCCAATTAACCAGACCTCTGTGAGACATGTCAGGGTTTATCAGCCGATTATCATGGAGGGCAATGATGCTGATGGAATGTGAGCGCAGGTCCTGCCACTCTCACCGCAGCGCCTTTCCAGACCTCATCCTGAACAGAAACAAAAACCAGTTGTGACCATCAGAAACCTGATTAATTGAGAGCGGCATTTTGAGCCTGGTGCTGGTGACCCAATGACTGGGAATTGCCCTGGAGGTTTAAAGTCTCATGTCCTTCTCAGGGTAGCAGTCACACTTAAAACTGCCTAGTTAAATTACATTACCAACTACTGTTTACAAATTTCAGGATCACATACGGTCTGCCCATTGTTTGGCACAGATAAACACAATCAGCCCTGGCATTTGAAGCTGCTGACAGATTGCCAGCCACTGGTGCAGATGGTGGCAGCGCAAGAGCGCTAATTACCGATGACATTAATGATGAGGTAACCTGTCTCTCTTCAGCTAATAAACAGATGGAATGTGTTTCCTATTAATTTTTTTTTCGGATAACAAATAGTTTAGCTTTAACGGTAGAGAGCAACAAAACCAAATTATCTGTTCTTTGGAGAAATTTGTTTTCCACTAATTGCTCTAAACAATCAATAACAGAATTACAACTGGCATTACCCCACTGGGAACAGAAGCAGAGAAGTCAAAGTCAATTAGCTTCCTACAGTACGATGCACTCAGATGGAAAGAGTCATTACAACAGAGAGTAAAAGTCAAACTATAAACTGTGCCGTTGCATGAACAAAGCAGACTTGGATGGAAAATCTAACAGAGGGCTTTTACATACCTGTCAATTCTTCATACATCACTGCAGTATCCAGTTTTTATTTAGATGCTTCCGAAGAAGGATAAAAGACAGGTAATATGACATCCTTGGATCTGAGAAGGCTCTGTGTCTTAGAAGCGCACTACGGCTACAAGTCTTCAAAAGTCATGGCTGAGAAATTTCTCATCTACAGAATAAAAAGAACATAACAGCTCAGCTTTTTGTCAATGTTCCATTAGTACAAATATGATAAATATGGAAAAGCTGAGGTCTTCACAATGGCTAGTGAAATATTATGCAAGTGGGCAAAACAGCTGCCATAGTCAACTTCCCAGACTTTTCTCCACTATTGGGTGGAGAAGGAGGGGCAAGGAATAAAACAGGGCAGCTGTTGTTGCCAAATGATCAATGCTTAATACAATGGTCATGCTTCAAGTGAGGAGACAACTTCATTGAGACACAGAGTCCCTGCCTTGTGTAAGCACCAGATACCAGCAGTGTGCTGAATGACTGGAGGCAGGACTTCAAGCTCTTGAGGAGGCCCTGAAAGTCCTGAGGAGAAGTTGGATTCTTGTGTCCTGCAGGGCTGTGGCTCCTACCCTTGCCAAGCCGTGTCCCTCACCAAAGCCCACAGCCTGTCCAGGAGGAAGCAGCCGAGAGGCTGTGGCCCCCATTCTCTCTCACACTAGCCAGCTAGCAGTCTCTTGGCCCCGCATGGACAGAAACCCCTGCCGTCGCGCTCCCAACAGGGCGCTGCACACAAAAAAAGTTGCAGTATCCTGTTTCAAAATGGAGAAGTGCTGATGTGTATCTCTGTATGTATTCCCATTTGCCCCGCCACGGGTTTATGATACAATGGAAAACATACATAGATATATACACACACATATATATAAACTGACTATTCAGGAGGAATATTTTAACCAACAGCAATTGGATCAAAGTAGTAACAAGGACAAAGCAGCAAGGACAAGTCACCTTCCCTAGAGATATTTAAAAGACAGGTAGACGTGGCACTGAGGGACATGGTTGGGCAGTGTTAGGTTTGCAGTTGGACTTTATGATCTTAAGGGTCTTTTCCAACCTAAATGATTCTATGACCATCCATACCAGAAAAAAATGCAAGCACATAAGATACAGACATATTCTGCTGGAATAATTGCTGTTTTATCTAATTCTCCTCAAATGCGTGGAGCTTTAGATTTACTTTTCTTTTTTTAAACATATCCATGGATTATTTGTTGGCTTCAGTGCATTCAATTAAGAAAGCAGTACTTTAACACACTTTGTGTTGAACATAACTCACTTTGTGTGTTGGAAGGGTCAAGTCCACATTATTTCACATTAATTCCTTCCACCCTGCAGTTTCTCATCAGTGAAAAGCTTAGTAGCGTGTATTTTGCCCTGGAAAACTGAAATCATAAGAGCTTTACCTGAACCCTTGACTGATTTAACATCTCTCTTGGGCTGAGCTCGTGACTCTTCTAGTAAGGAGTGGCTGAAGAGCCAAAATGTTCTTGCACAAGCTACTTGAATCCAGTGCTTGTTCCCCCCAGATCATTCCATGAGGGCACTTTCCTGCACAGGTTTATTTTTCTACAGCAAAGTCTCTAATTTTACACAGGGTAAAAATTGCTGGCCACCCAAGGTCTTAATGCATTGAGCAATGTTTTCAGCAGTGATGTAATGTTGTATTTCAAAACAGATTATCTCCCCACTTTCTACTTTATGCCGTTGCACACAAAGGAGTCAACTGACTTTCTCATGCAAGCACAATTGCAAAGGCATCCAAAACTTTTGTTAAAGGCCACCTACTTTTCCCATGAGTTATCAGAAACAACACAGTTGTTTCACTATTTAGAAGCGAATAACAATGAATGGCTGTTCTGGGCTGGGAAAGGTTTACATACATCCTCACAGTTCTCTTTATTCAGAGCTTGTAAATAACAACAGCATACAAGCCCTACAGCCACTAATTTAGCACCACATTGTGACTCCCTCCATTTCTTTCCGTTTGCCTCAAGCAAAGTCAAGTTCTAGTGACCTTTTTCAGCCAATGTATATGAAACTGGTTCGCGTGACCTCCGTACTGTTCTGTAGAAAGCATTAAATTTCTTGTACAAAGCAAATGGAACAGCCTGTTGACTATGAAATTCCTATGACTGGGCTTAAGTTGGTTTGCCTATGCATTGCCGAATAATTAAGTGTGGGACGAAGTTTTGTTGAAAAGAAAAACAAACATTTTGTTTAGTTTTGTTGCAAAACACTGCTAATTCAGGGGTTATTCTGCTGCTAAGCAGAAAAAGGAAATCCTTAACCAATAAAAACAATTATGATATTTAACAGTTCTCAGTGTTTCTCCTTAGCCAGGATTCTTGCAAAATGAAGACAACATCCCTCTATGGCTACGTGCGCAGCAACAATTAGTTAAGGTACCTGCAACATGCTATGTTTTCCTACACAAAAGAGCATGTGGTGGTTAGAACAAATACTTGATAAAGAAGGAGACACCTCTCTTATACAGACTCTGTTTACAAAGCTGCTTACGAAATTTTAAAAATTGCTCTGAATGCCTTGCTTACTTTTCCAGCAGAGATGTTTTCTTCCTGTTCTAACGCAATACAGATTTCCACAGAACACCAGCTGAGTGCTAACATTTGTTTTTTACAACATATCCCTCTACAGATGAGACCAAATTCTGCTTTCCTTCTCATTTTGGCAACTACTGTATAAGCAACAGTTGCACAGTGTCATTCTGAATCACAAGTTTTGCTTATGATCTGTAGACTGCTTTTCCTCCTTAAAGCTGGAATCCTCACACTTTATCATCTACAGATACACAGGGTGGTATCTAACCCTGTGATCTAACAAAACCTAAGTCAGCTCTCACCATGCAACTTTTATTTTCCCTTCACGCACATGAAGCACTCCTGAAGTGTTTATACAAATGAAAGGAAATCTTTTATCATACTCTTTGCTCATCTGGGTCACCTGAAATGCAAAGTGCAAAATTAAATTCCTACAAACAGTAAAACAGTTCTTTCTTTTTTCTGCACTCTGCTACACTTCACCATGCACACAATGTGGTAATTGCTTTTGCTTGACTTGTTCAAACAGCCATTTTCATGATGTGACAGCTAGGGCACTAATATATTTATGCCCTTTGTAATCGGCCAGCACCGCTTGTAATTAGGTGCAAAGTTAATTAAGTGCAATACATCTAATAACTGCCTGCCAGTAATTGTAAAGTTTGATTTAGCACATGAACTGTCAAGGTGTCAGAATGGTGTGTTAAAAAATAAGTTGCTAACAGAAAAACAATCCTGCCACAAGCCAGAGAAAAGTGCTGTGACAGTGAGTCAGTTGAGAAAAGGAAAAGATATTCAATACTTACTATTTTCGACACTGGGAAATCACCCCACCTGCACGTTGATAAGTTACATCTTGCTTTACTGAACAACAAATTGGAGTATATTTTTATTTACCAGCCAATGTCTTCCTCTATATTCAACCGTTCCCTTTAAAAACTATACATATGGTATAGAATTTTTTTAAGTCTGTAAATGTCAGTTAAAGAACTGATTTAATTTTTTTAAAAAATTAGTGCATAAAAAGGGTTATAAAAAGAACCAAGAAGGCCCAGAGAGTCACATTTCGTGTTTAGGGACCTGCTTCTGTTTGCTTTTTACTGTACAAAATACTGCTTTTCTTCTACTGAACATGCGTGAACATTATACATATCCCAAATACTTACATATAATGCTAATGTAAATAACTATGCTTTAGTTGTTTGTGCTTTAGTTAATGTCACAATTCCAATTCTTTACCTGGGAAAAAAAATGTTGATCATGATTTTATTCACTATGGGATATCCTTTCTCCAAACCACCGTTTCAAACTACTTGTTCTTGGTTTCAGCTGTTTACTTGTGCTTTTATTTATGTCTTCATTTTTTTGAAAACCAGCTCCTCTCCTAATGATTGATCATCCTTTCTCCACAGGTGCATTGTGAGTTTTCCAGCTCCATATTCTTCTTTCTTAAATTCAACTTTGATTTGCTCAAACATTCCGTTCACCTCCATCCCTGTACAGCATAAACTGTAAAATGTACTTTCCTCATACTAGGCAGACAGGGCGGGTTTGAGCAAAAGCATAGCTGGTCATTGGGAGGAAAAAAAAAAAAATAAAAAGAACAAATTACACACATTCTATACATAGAATAATTTAGGACTAGCTGTACATCAAATTAGAAGTTACAGTGAGCCCAAATGATGAGCTACATATGTACCACAGCAGCATAAAATACGTGCCTAGTTCAATAATACTTCGATTATTAATACACTCATGGATGTATGAAGCTCAGAAAAGGATACCTATAAGATATCAAGAGGGAAAGCATGGACAATGCTTTGAAGCTTTTTTAGGCCAGTAGATGCAAATAAATTGATGGCATTTGTACACATATAGGATAGCCCACAAAGCTCAAGAAATAACCTAAGTTCAAGGACAACATTGCTACTTCCAAAGCAATCACCAGTAAAGCTTTCTTTCTAAAATACTTCACAAAAATCACTGTCAGATAAGCTAATCTTTGTAGTTAGTTATTATGAACTGATATTTGATCAGGGAAATTATGCCTGAGATTGACATGAAATTAATAATGCTTGTTGTGTGGTGCCCAATGACAAAGGTAAATGCTAATAGCTCTGAAATCCTAATGATTGCCGAAGTACTCTTCCGAGCTTTGATTAGTGCTTGTGTTGTGCAATTATGCTTTTCTGTAATTACTGTGAATTACCATCATGATATTATTATTCTCATATTTTTTATTCCTCTGAAATTCTCAAAATTTCCTGCAGCTAAAAATGGATTTCATTTGCATTATCAGAAGCTTTGATTGTTTAATGAAAAATAATTCCATGCAGACCCTCATGTTAAATTGTCCATTTAAAATTTTCCTGTTATCTAGATTATGTTGAAGTGCCCCTTCTTTCATTTGTCATTTGCCTTTATTATCACAATCACTGCCCTTGCTTCATGCTAGATTTCAGAGAGAAGGAAAAAATGAAAGACATTTTTACTCATATCCCAGCCTTCTGCCTGTAAGTTCTTTCTCTGCATGTTCTCCCTTTTTCTTAAAATTCCTTCTCTGGAAAGCTTAAAAATGCCAGGACTTAGCAAAATGTGCTGGGTTTTAGCTGTGCTAAAAATAAGATTTTGTTTTGTTGCAGTAGGGCCTTCAGAAGGCTACCTTGGACTTGTCTAAGGCTTAGAACCATGCCCTAAGCAAGTGAGATGATCAAGGGCCATCCTTGTCTATGCCTGATATTTCCCTCACAATAAATACACATAAAGGGGCAGTGCACGCTTCTTAGGAGGGTCCATCTCTGCTAGGGGCACAGCTATGTCCACCTCACTACTGAAATGGTTTTGGCAAGTGTGAATATCTTCATGGTTTCCAGTACTGTAGCGGCTTTAAACTTCACAAGATAGCTTTAAAATGACAATATTTTTTTCAAAATGAGTCTTCATTTCAGTTTGCTCACTTTGAAGCACATTTCAGCACAGTTTTTTGAGGTGTCCAAGCTCTCTGTGAGCAGTATTGATCAACTTGTCATTAATCAGATGGCTACCTAATAGCCTTGGGGAAAAAAAAAGAGAGATCACTTCACCTTCAGAAATTAAAAAAATAATAAATAGGCCATTTGTTTGCATGTTTCCCAATGATTTTTGTTTATGTGCAGGACAATATTAGTCTCAAAATCTGATTTTTGTAGTCTTCCCCCCCCCCGCCCCGATCTGTACACATTAATCGATTTTTTTCTTTTTTTCCTTTCTCAGTAATGTTATAGGACGCCTGATGCCTTATGAAGCACTAGTGGTTTCGAAGGCTTCTGAAAGCCTCACTCCATGCCAGCTTGCAAAACATGAGTGCAACCATGTTGTGGGGGAACACTCAAAAGCATGTGCTCAACAGTGCTGTAATGAAAATGTACCTTAAGCCATGCTCAAGGCTAATCTTCAAAAAACTTTTTAGGAGCAGAGAGGAAAGAGCAATTGACTTCAGTAGATTTCTGGATACTATATGCATTTCAGAATGTGTATAGTACCAGAACTAGCAAAATCCATTCAAGAGCCAAGTTGCAAAAATTGTGGGAAATGTGGGTTTGTGTAGGAGCCTCTAAGAGGCATTGAGTTTAATAATTGTAAAAAAACAGCAGATAGACATGACCTTCAAAATTAAAAAGTATGAAAGTATCCCACAACCTAAATATGAGGTCATCTGATATTTGAAATATTTCTTCCTACATACGTCACTTACACACGAAGTGCATGTATGTTTAAACGAATGAAAGGAGATAAGAGACAGAATCTATTCTTCAAAATTCAGTGAAATTCAGTTAGCTTTTTCTTGGTTTACACAGAAAGTTTTCATTTCTATTCCAGCAAAAACGGAAAAATCTTGTGACCTTTGCACAGTTTTGATAGTCTTAAGGTCTGATGTGTGTTACTCAGTCTAGCTCAAGTTCACCATCATTTTGCTGCCTCTATATTAAAAGCTTTCACTGCAGTATTTCTTCACCTCATATATGCATGATTTTTCTCTCACATGCACACAAGTTTCCTATGCAAAGTGTTAATATAACACATGCAGTGACAATTTCACACTTATAATATTCGAACAGGCTCAAACTTAGTCAGCCTTAAGTTTGACCATGCCCAAACATATACGTAAGGGGATGACAACCTGAATCACATGAAGGAAAACAACCATTTAAACAAACAAACAAAAATCTTATATAGGAATATATATATCCCATAAGATTTGTTTTCGTTTTCACCATGGATAATAACAAATGGAGATACTTCATCTATAACTTTATCATGATGTGTGGAAAATTGAGCCCACATTGAACATCTGCAGATTGTATCTTCCAAAGCAGTGCTCCACCAGTAAGATTTCATACTGATAGCTAAAGAATGTCGGGTTTTGAAGCAGCAACGTACACTCATGAAACTATGGCTTCTTTTCATCTGTTTGTCAGCACTGCAAACCTGTTCTCATTGCTTCCTGGATGAATCATCGTTCCACTGGGCTGGGGATATGTCCTGTTGAGTATGTGCTACACGGCCATCTCTGACACTGCCTTAAATATTGGTTCCATATCTCCTAACCCAGCTATGGCTGCCACGTGAATGAGCATTCACTTGCTGGTGAAGGGCTTGTTCTCTGAACAAGTCTTTTGAGGAGTGGCTGAGGGAACTGGGGTTGTTCAGCCTGGAGAAAAGGAGGCTGAGGGCAGACCTTAATCACTCTCTACTACTACCTGAAAGGAGGCTGTAGAGAGGTGGGGGCTGATCTCTTCTCCCAAGTAACAAGTGGTAGGAAAAGAAAAAATGGCCTCAAGTTGCACCAGGGGAGGTTTAGATTGGGTATGAGGAAAAATTTCTTCACTGAAAGGGTTATCAAACATTGAAACAGGCTGCCCAGGGCAGTGGTGGAATCATCATCCCCGGAGCTGGGCAGACATGGTGCTGAGGGACACAGTCCAGTGGTGCGTTTGGCAGTGTTAGGTTTATGGTTGGACACGATGATCTTAAAGGTCTCTCCCAACCCAGGTGATTCTACGACTCTGTAACATGACAGTGACACTTGTATTAAGATTAGTATCTTGCACACTTTCATCCCACTCTGCTTCATATCAGTTCTACTTGAGGTCACACACTATTAAGAAGGGCTGTTATTTTTAGGTACCCAAAACAATGCTACATAAACAAACAAGCGGGAACAAGTCATGCATCGGGCATTGACCTTGCCAGTGAGCCAACCTTCTCCAACTGGAACCAGTATAAATGTAAATTATTAGAGAAGCTCCCACCCGTACTTCATGGAAACTTCCACTCTACCACCCACATGGTCACTGCCCAGTCTTACCCCTCATATGGGAGGTCAGCACAGATCCTGCTTGTTTCAAAATTTTTCTTTTATATTACCGATCAGCTTCAAGAGCCTAGGAGAGGAGCTAATCCTACACACATGTGCCTCTGGTGAGATGGCAACTGTCCCTGGCTAAGGAATTAACACCCCTTTTAAAGTTATCCTCTTTATTCTGAGCTTCCAACAAACAAATCAAATCCAGCATTTAGCAACTGCATGTTTCACATCACCAAAAGCCCTTTCAGATCTTGAAGCTGTACACACTGTCTGCAAGAATAACCTCAGGCATTCTGTGACAATTGAATTATAACCAGTGACACCCTCTTTCCCATCCCATTGCACTGAGTTACCTCCACTGTCTACAGAGAGGACTCCACATGCTTTCATGCAGGCAGCAATGTGCTGGACAACAGCGGGAACATATTATTAAATATTTCTTTTATCTTCACTTACAATAGCCACAAATTTAACCAGTCCTCAAATATTTTCCATTAGAGTATTGCAGCCACAAAGGTTCCAAGTCTTGGAGGCTAAAGGGGTTTTAGGTGATTATGTCTCTTCAGTCACTTTTATCTAACCCAATCAATTTTATCCACAAAACGTTGAAGAAAATACCCAGTCAGAAGCCACAGATCAAGATGAAATGTACAGAATCATCTCTGTTGCTGTCTCCTGCTAGGCCTCTGAGATATTACAGGTGTGGCCACTGACCTTTCACTACAGTTTAAATTTTGTTTGAGGATGTTAGAAGTGTTTCAGCTTCTGAGTGGTTGCCGCTGATTGGAGAGACTGCAGCCAGTGAGCTGGGTGGTCCTTTCTAGTTAGAGGCATTTCTGGGCTCTCAGGAACTGACTATGCTAATCCGTCACTGAAGTCCATGTGCTTGAGTAGCCATATTACTTAATTATTGGAACTTACAGTGCTGTGTGGAGGGATTTCCTTTCTGTATTGCACTGTCATTGACCCTGGAGCCTGCCAGTAAAGAAATATTTGTATGACTTTTTAAATTATCTTGGTATTGCTTTGTGCAAGGCTTTACATATATGCAGGAGGCATTGTTCTTCCTTCCCTCTGAAAGTTCTGCAAAGAATGGAAGAGCAGCCTGAATGCAGAGATGTGAAGAAATCATAGAGTGCTGTATCCAAATCCCTTCAGACAGGGAAATGGCCTGATGGGTTCATATCCATTAGCATATGGATATTCTATTTATAAATTCTTATAAATCTACCTGGTTATGGCTAGAGCAGTGACTCTAAACTGCCTTGTGGGTAACTCTAGGGGATTTGGGAGAGGCAGTTCTATTCCAGGAACCACTGATTAGATGATGAAGTCTTGGATTAACCACTTTCCTCTCCATGTTCCTATTTTTGTTTGCCAAGTATATATTTACTTAAGAGTAGGAAGCTGTATGTAAAAATTCCTTATTGTTATTAAAGGATACTCTACTTTTCACACTCCACTACACAGCAGGAAGGTTTAAAGATGGGCTGCTGTAATCAGTCAAAACCAGTGTTTTATTGGACAAAGCTGGTTCTACCTGTCACCAACTAAGTCATCTTATTTAACTGTGGCCAAACTTTTAAAGTATTAACTTTTTCTAGGCAGCTACACACATGCCTAGAGGGATGCACAAACTGTCTTAATGTGTTAGAGCCTGACTGGAAAGATACCAAACACTTCGGTAGTTGTATACACCTCTCTAAGTCCTTACTTGGACATTCAGGGATTACATGGAGTAACGAATACAGCTTCAATTCACTTGATCAAACAGCTGTGAAGCCAGGAGGAAGCTCCTGACTGGCTATTTGAATAATCCTTTTAGTGGGAGTCTGATATACACAACATGTAATTGTGGCTGAATCTGGACTACAGTCAGGTTAGTATGCGATGACATAGAGAAGCCAAGTTATGCTGGAGATGGTTGACATAGTTGACTGTTGTCAGAATACTACCCGAGTCACCCATTTTAGACAATTCCCAGACTGAAACTTCAATCACTTGCCACTCTCTTGACTGTATTTCAAAGTGGATAACAAACTAATGTCACCTGTTCTCAATAAAAACTGGACCATAACCAGCAATCCATAAATCCCTTTGTCTCATCCCAAAGGCAGCATGTAGCACCAGAATACGGCAACATTTTGGAATCTCTGAACTGACCTTTACCACAGAGATGACAGATGAGATACTGTAGAGCAAACATCACTGGACATGTGGCTACTACACTGAAATAATACTTGGTAGCACAACTGTGCTACCAGTCCAGAACAGGACTGAAAATGTAGGAAGTTTGAAGGTCTTTGTCTGCTTGTGCTGCCTTACATTAACTCAGACCAAATATTGGAAAGCAGAAGTCTGAGGCCTTACAGATACCAACCAAGGTTATACAAACAAACAATCAGTAATCACAAGCACGGCAGAAAGCCAACATACTGAAGTGATGTTGTTGGCCTATCCAGCACTGTCTTCTCTCCATCTGAGAAGAGCCTGCCAGGCAAATGAGTGCTAAAAACGTTTGCACTCCTCCACAAAACAAGTACTGACCTCCTCATGTAGAAAAAAAGCCTAGGTACCTATTTGATCTTCCCTCAATTGCTTTTATATTTAAAAAATCCTTTTGCCTTAACATAGCCATCAAACAGAATCAAACCAGTTGAAACTTGCTATTACCAAACCAAATGGATGATCATCATCCAGATGCAACAGCAGCAAGACAAGCCCAGTGAGAACTGTTGTATCTGTACTGCTGCATCCAGATGTGCATTCTGGTTGGGATCTTCACTCTAATGCAGAGTGCGCTGAAATACTGAGCTGTATCAATTTTTTTGATTTTTTGGCTTTTTTCTCCTTAAATTAAAAAATTACCAAATTAGATGAAGAATTTATTTTGGAAATCTGCAGCATCACTTAGGGGACATGACTTTGACTAATTGTATTCATTGCTTTCAATTCTCACCTTAAACCTCTAAAACGTGTTATGTTCCTGTTCTCAAATCTCCTGTTTTCTTAAACTGAAATTTCTATCTTTCTTATTCTTTTTAACTCTCACGATGTTCAAAAAGCATCATTGCAAATCGCACATAGTTTTGTCAATCAGGAAATAAAACATTCCATTGTTTTGTAAGCTTAATAGTTACCATGTTGTTGAGTAAAATGGAAACATCAAATACAAAGACCTCAGCTTTTTTTGCTAATTAGGGGACTTTCAATCAATAATTAATCAATAAACAGAGCTGCTAATCCATCTTGCCTCTTCCAAGGCAGAGAAATATTTCAACAAAGCAGGAGAAAGATGCATGAAATTTAGAAATAATAAATATTACTAGTTGCCACAAGAATACTGTGAGATGTTCAAAGCCAAGGAGGCTTTGGGAGCATTACCTCTGTGTGAAGTTTTTGTTTCGTCATCAGTTTCATTTATTATAAATTGTACTTCCTTCTGTTTCCAGCAGCACTGCTCTCCCACACAAAATGTGGAGTTATCAGGTAAAGCAGATTCAGTACCAGTTTATTCCTAAATTGTGACATACCAGCTCTTTGTTTTCTAAGCTTAGCTTCTAGCGAGGGTTTACAGATGAACCAAGTATCTTGAAATTCACCATAAGAGCTTTCTGACACAAAACCTCTTTGTTGCATATCTATATCCACTAACAGCATTTTTATAGTATTTTGAAATTACATTTTAACACCACCAGCAAACATAAAAATAGTCTTTCAGAGACTGAAGAGATGTTACTTTGACTCTGGCACCATCTACTGAAAAGTGAAGAAAAGTGCTTGGACTACAAGACTCAGAAAAGACATATTAATCAAGGAAATACGCCCTCATTTCTTCTTGCAGTGTGAATATTTCTATTTTCTTATCACCAAGAAGGCTTTGACTTACATCCTTGAAAAATATTTTCTTAGCTTCTCATTACTGTTGACATTCATCAGAGTGCAATGATATAATGTAATAAGATCTTTCCAGTCTGTAAGATAACCAGTACAAATAAACAAAAAGTTGCTTGCACTGACTTTGCAAGCAATTTTTCACCACACAGACGCTGAGGAGGAACAAGCCGTTTCAGTGTTACTGCCAGGAATGTTCTTAGCTGTGCAAAATCCATTAAAATATGAATGTGAAAAAAACCTCACATGAAGGCTTAGTTTGGAAAACAATTTTCTTGTTCTTGCCTTTCTAAATATTTCATTCTCCCCTTCTAGACAGAATGTATTAACAAGCAAACCACAAACGATACGGAACTGTATTTTGTGATTAACATTTAAATTGAAAATTTTTCAAAGTAAAAACTTAAAAAATGGCAACTTTTTACATGGGTTTTATGGTTACTGAAAAGTACCAAAGTTGAGTTTCATAAATTTTTGCCACTAGTGAAAACAGAATATTCAAACAGAGAAAAACATTTGTACTCAAATTATTTTAAAAAAAAAGAAAATGACTCCTAGACATTCTTAAAGTATAAGAGCTAAGGGGAAAATAGGTATCATTTTGCCTCTGTCTGTATGTGTATACAGAACTCACTTAAAAGGTTAACAGACTTTAAACTACAATCAAAATGCATACGGACAACTAGGGGTTACAGCTAATTCAGAAGATGAAGATGGAGGTTAGGAAGTAAAAAATGCTACAGAATAATAAGAATTGATCACCTGTACCTCTGAGCAATGAAATGAAGACAGGGAATATTGTCTTAAGCCTGCTGGACATTCAGAAGAACAAAGCTGTCATGCTCGCGGGCTCTGCTGATTAATGCTCGGCTTTAGTGTAATGTAAGATTTATTGCATTTTGCCTGAAGTGGGTAATTGAATAATCCCTCTAAAAAGCAATAATTTTTCCATGAAGTTCATAAAGTTAATACACTCCAAATCTCCAAGCAGCAGAAAAGAAACAGCTAAGCATCTACCTGTGGAAATCATCAGACATAATTCATAATGCACAAATGTCACTTCATAGAAGTTTGTTATTGAAGTGTTTTACAGACAAGAATAAATAAATAATTTTTAAATAGTGTCTGTGTCCATATATCATGATTGGTTGAATGAGCAATGATTCCCAATCTCTCATCTCTTTATATCACTGTAACTCCATTGAATCACTGAATACTATTCTCACTTTACATGGACTAAAACCAAATAGAAATGCAAAGATAGCTGGAATCAAAATCTGTTTATTTTTGTTAGCCTTTCAAGATGTACTGGTAATATTTCCGATTGCTGGCAAATGGGAGAACAAGTTCCACACGTACTACTTAGGCTCTTGATATAAACGGGAATATTGGTAAAAGGAAAGAAAATTCATATTGATTGGTGCTGTGTTTGGCATTTATAGACCTTATCCTATAAAATGCATGTAAGACTTGGACGGTCAGCCAGAGAGCTAGCACTGTACCATCTAGTAATCACTATGAACAGATGGAGAATATAACTCAGTCTACACTCCAGAGTGGAAATCACCAGTAAGAAGATTCTGACAGACCACAGAAGAAAGCAAGGTATCCTCTTCTACTGGGCTGTGCTCTTCTAGTTTTCTATACCTAAACCAGATCAAAGGGGCATACAATCACCATATTCCCTATGGTTGGATTTATAAGAATACAAAGATGCAGGTTAGACTAACAAACCAAAGATGTGTCACTTAATCAGTTTACGCAAAAAGAAACTGAAAAAAAAATTTAAAAGCAGCATTTGGGCAAAATGTGACAATCGTAAATTCTGTGTCAGAATATGATAATGTTAATAAAGAAAACTGAGCTCATAGTGTCTTTCAAAACAACCGAAAACAAGGCGCAATTTCATCAAATCTAATAATATCAAATCCATCAAAATCCTGTAGCTTATGTACTTAAAAAGTACCACCTGCAACTGTTACCACACCTCTAGACATTCTTATCAGGAGAAAGTACTGAACTCATTTTTTTTGAGGAGAAGAAGAAAATATCAAGAGCTTGAACTGTCACAGTGGCCTGTAGGCTCTTCCTAAGATCCTGAAAGATGGTCCCAACCATAAGAATCATTTCACTACAGCCCAAACTCTCCAGCAAGAATAATTTTTGAAGACATCTTACATGCTGCAGCAGCACCTTGATGTCTGATAATCAGACTGCTCCTGAGATCAAATTAAAACAAAAATTGCCAACACATAAATGATACCTGTCCACAACGTCGAGATGAGAGTCAGACCTCACAATGAGAGTCAGGATTTTAAGAATGTTCGTAAGAAGTACTATTACTACTATAATCATCCCGTAAGGAGAATCAATTACAAGGATATTTTACTTAGAATTAGTATTATTTTATGTAAACATACAGCGGACATTGGTGATCAAGGTGCATTTTTGTGCATCTGAAATGACTGACTTGTACACCTATTTGTGCCTGATTTGGGGCCTGCTCCATTAAGGATACTGATAACAAATTTATTCTAATGTTGCTGACCTCTTAACCATGGCCAGAGCAATTCTGGGGGAAGGGAAGTTCACTATGAAATTTTCAAAAGACTTCAACTAAAACAGCTAAGGATTAAGCTCTTTTTTTCTAAAAGTGACCTTTAAAACACAGCCAGACCAGAATGAACCATTTCTAACCTGTCTGTCAAAATGCCAGTTCACTGCCCCACGGAGAACGTGCGCCAACATGGAGAGGTCAGCCACACTTGATGACACGTGCCATGATCTTCTTAATATTGATTCCTATAACAAAGGTAGAGAAATATTTCAATCTTTAGTTTCAACAGAAATTTTGAACTCTGAATTACCTGCATATTCTCTATAGGCCTTAGGTAATACTACAGATGAGAAATGCAAAATTATTAACTCTAACCCAATCATGACCACAACCGTTCCAAATTTGGTTCCAAGTATCATATCCAACCGTTTGGCTGGAAGCTTCCAAATCCATAAACATCAGTATAGCACAAATTCAATCCTGGTGTTAGTGGATGCAACCTGGCAAAGGCTAATGCAGTCACAAAAGATCTGACAGGTAAGTATTTCTCAAGTGTTTGGAAGCTATACATGACTGTGTGGCACGTGCTATCTAAACCTAGTTAGTGCCAAAAGAACAAAGTTACAATGGTTCTCTTGTGAAGCATCCATTAATTTATTTTGAATTAGCAGATACAAAATCATATCAAAACCAAATTCCATAGAAGAATGCTTAAAGTGTAATTCAGAACTGAATAAAACCAGATAAGCGACAAACAGCAAAAAAAGCTCAAGGAGAAAGTCTATTCACAGGAAACAGTTTCTATACTTCAGCTTTCTAAATTGCCCTCTTGTTCATGGCCTCAAACAATTCAGATATCCCACATAGCTATGCAAATAGCTGGACATTGCACCATGGCTAGAAAGTCAAAGAACTTAAGCTGTATTGGAGAGAAATAAATGAAATCCAAAGGGGAGGAATGATGCTCTTCCACTAGCCCTACCAACTTGACCCAAAACGCAGTGGCTCAAGCCTCTTCCCCAATAGGTCTGTGTAATACATGGAGAGACACCACCTCCTAACCCAGGTCACTGTGTCTCACAATTTTCATAGCTTCTCTGTGTCACGCTGTCTGAAAATACTTCCTGGAGCCCCACATAGACTCAGCTCCTTGGTGAATGTAAACTAGAAAGTCCTGGAGTGGAGTCAATGGCTCCATACTTAGCCACAACAGATCAGAACTTGGACTCCAGTTTTTCACATAGCTTTTCAATCTTTGTTTTTCACCTGACCATGACAACAAAATGGCGTTTTTGCTGGGGTGTGCAACTTACACTTCCAATATTACCCTCAGTGGACTACAGAGTTGAGAAAATTGTGATTTCTTTTTCATTAATGAAATGATTCTCAGGCCGGATTGCAGTGATACAATACATTTTAGACATTCTTCTTCTCTGAATTAATGCACATGGGACTATTAATGTAGTACTTTTGACATAAGAGATCTTTTTGATTGTGCATGTCATGTTACAGAGCTTCACTGAAAACACCAATGGAAACATTAGAATTCTCTATTCATATTTTTAACTTTCACTTTGAACCATCTGGTAATCTCAGGTAGGTATGAAGTCAATTATGGGCCTACAATAAATTTTCAGGACACTGTCTACTACTTAGACTAGATAAAAACCACATTTTTAAAATACGATATAGACATTTAAAATCTGAAAACAATGTTAGCACAGCATATACAGTAAGGTAATGGAAGAAGAAGGGCACATTTTTGGTACTGATGTGTACTTAGACAGAAAGAATGATACTTCCATCCTACAGTCAGTTTTAGCATGATACTACCTTGGGAATTCTGTGTGAAGAAAAATGCCAGATGGGACATACTGGTCCAATACCTCTTAGGGAGTAAAGGTGTTTGTTTTGGCTCCTATTAGAGTAAATTAATGGCATGAGAACGGCTATGAGAAACATGGGAGCTGTCAGCTGAAGAAAAGTTACCTCAATCTTGACAGCGAGCAAGCACGCGGTGGGGGCTGCCAGTGAAGCCATCCTTGGTGTAAGACACCGATTTCTTTTGTAATTTTACTGGTTTAAGAATTTAGAGTTCTTACCCATGTTAGTCTGAAACATGATAAACATTGATTTGTGTTTCCATACAAAATCTGTTGTATTTTCTCACTCAATGGAAAATCACATCCACTGCTTGGATGAAGCATTATGCCATACTCCTCATGGCTGGCAGGGAGCTAGGCCTGACTGAATGCTCAATATTTGTGATGCCAAATTTGCATTCTTCATTAAGCAACCAAAAGACATTCTTTAGTGTATGGTTTAGGAGCTTGTGGTAACACAGTACCTTATGCAGTGAGTTCTGTTCCAGATAGCACGGCAGATACTAGCAGGAAAAAACGGACAGGGAAAGTCCATGCCCTGTAAGCAAATTACAGTGGGGCCCAGAGGGGACCATACAATAAAAGACGATGGAAGTTTGGAATGGCTCAAATATTTGGAGGGGAGAGGAGGGGGATTGAAAACTGGGAGTAATGTGAGATAGCAAATCTTGCCAAAATATTTATGTGTGTCTGACCTAGGCAGGTTAGATCTTCAGATGAGAATCTGTCTGTAACAGGGGCAGCTAATAAAAAGTAAAATTTATGGCTTTCTCATCGTAAACACTGCCCCAGATGTTCAACCACAAAGTACATAGGTTAACCACCTAACCAAATGCAAGGAAGAACATCAATAAAACAACATCAGGGTATCCTTTTACCAGTAAAGGCAGAATATTTGACTAAAGAGCAAACATATATGGTATCTCAAGTGACTCCTTAAAACTCCTGCCATAAAATTATTGAGAATGTTAATACAAGAATTGCAATATGAAGACCGAAGACCATATTTTTCACTCTTCTCCTTTACAAGGGGAGAAACAGAGCAGTTCTCGGAACTTGGACAGGACTGATACTGTCCATGATAGGTTATGAGAAGTTCATATAAGATAAAACCCCTAGAGCATGAAACATAGAATCATACTGTTCTTTTATTTGATCAGATGGACTTTGATCTATACGCCAGCAATAATCTACTTTCTGAATTTCTGCACAAAGAATAACACTGGAATTACTGTGTCTGTGACCCCAGTGTGGCACACCACAAAGCACTCTATTGCAAACCTTCACTTCACCCATCAGCTGGTTTTGAGGTAGGCATTGCTGTATTACATAGAAATCAATCACTGTGCACCCTTCATATTGTACAGCCAAGAGCATCCAGAGCTGTAACTGCTGAAATGCAGTATTTCCCTTGTTGTTTGCTGAGTAAGTCCAAAAAGCCTCAAGTCTTAGCTCAAAATGCCTGTTGTCAGTTGCAAATAAGCTTTCTGCTATTATTCATAAATTTTAGGGCTAGATGCATGATTATGCTAATCCTCAAGATAAAACAGCAATAAACTTGCAACCAGTAACAGCAAATGGTCCCTGCAAACAATGGAAGACTCGAAGAGATTTGTGACTGTTTACGTGGACCAAACATTTAATTTTTTTTAATATTTGCCAGCAGTTTTCTGTTTGTCTTTTTCAGTGTCAAGGCTTAGGACCTCTTCATTACATTTTAGACAAAATTCAGCCTTCCCTGCTATTGCTTATTATACGCATTAGAGAATTTTTGCTATTAAATTTTCAGAGATCATCAATGATATACAGATTAAGTACGCCTTGCCTCTAGTAAATTTGTGAGCACATCATATGTCTGGTTCTCCTAAATTGTCTTGGTGTCTTTAGCTGACAATGTAATAAGAATGAAAGATGACTTCTTATTCCATGTGTGAAACCTTAGGAGTATATCTGTGGGGGAAACAGGTTTGGAAGCACATAAACATTGCAATTTTTGGTTCTGCTTTGCAAAGGAGACAAATAAAACTCCTTGCCATTTGCTATAAAGATAGAAATAAGCAGGCTGAAAATAATTAGAAGAGTTGTCTACAATTTCTTGAAGCCAAGTTAGAAGATCAAATGATTCAGAAGCTTGGGCAAGGTGTGCAGGGAAGAATTAATTATTTATCTATTTAACTTCAGTTTCTTTGTTTGACTTTCTCATGAACTTGGCACAATTAGCTATTCTAATCAGTAATTTGCATCTCAACTACTTTTTCCCATCCATATCTGACAATGTGGTATGACAGGGCTCAGGTTTTGAGGGCTAGCCCAAAGTTTCTGGGTAGCCATGTCTTGATTTCAGGAATTCAACCTTCAATGTCTACAGGTACACAGATACAGCATGTATGAATATAGATTTTTGGATTTCAAGAATTGACTATACACTCTCTTTGTAGACATACATAACTGATGAGTATTATTTCTATAAAAGGATTGCACTGGAGCAAGGGAAACTTAGAAAGTGTAAAATATTCCATATTCTTTTAGATCATCTTTGCATCTAATGCCAGGTGCAGTTTTAAAGTTACTTTCTAGCTAGTTTTTCTCCTTTTAATCATCCATGCCCTGGCATAGAAAGGGTTGTTACAGTTTCCCACTTATGTGTGGATGATTTTAATTTTATTCATTCTAAATGTATAATTTTTCATGGAAAGAAAAAAAATGACACAATTGTTTGAAATAATTATATTCTGCAGCATTCTGTGGCAGTGATGAGAGGCTCCATCTTTTCCAGTATTTCTAACATTACATTCCAGGATTATTTTATCAACATTTCAGTCACTAACATTCAGTCCTATGAGTGTTCACATGCACGATCCTGTATCCTTCATCAGTTGTATCTCACAGTGCTCTTGTTACCCATAAAAAGGAATGCCAAAAATTTAGGATGGGAAGTCTGATTGTTTCATCCCTGTGGCCTTCCTACTATCTACTGCTGCCCAACACATGAGAAAATCATCTCTGGTCAGACCAAAGGTCCAGCTAGCTGAGTAGCAGATGCTTAGGGAAACAAGGTATTTAGAGATTTATCGTTCCCTTGAGATACTCTCTCAGGTCCTGGAGTTGACTCACTCAAGAACTGCCTGATGGCATCTACTCAGGTGCCTCTTTTATCGGAACAAGCAGATTCAAGATGGAATTTATTTTTCTGTGATACTATGCTGAGATTTGTGAAGCCCAGCAACCTTCATGCTACTTCATCTTTATTAAGTGTAACATGCTGACATGCATTATACACTCCTGACTGGCGACCAGTTCTGTTTCCACACACGAGACTGATCTGTTGTGGGATTTGGGGTAGGAAACTTTTTCTGTCTCCTCATACCTAGCAGTGGTATGGTGCTTAACATAAACAGGTTTCAGCTGGAACCTCAGCGTTCTGCAGCAATACGAATAGTAGCGACACTGACCATCACGTTTCTTAATCCGTGAAAATAACCACTAACATGGAACTTGGTCCCTTAGATCTCCACAGTCAGCATCTGCATCTTCTTCCATTGTTGTTCTCCACCTTGCCAACACTTCTTTTTACCATATTTCTTCTTTTTCCCCTATTTCTGCTGGTGTCAGAGGTAGATACATTGCCAAAAGCTAAATTTTCCTGGGTAAAAGAGGTTTTCTGGGATTTTGGTAGCAGATCTTTGCTTCTGTAATAAAGTCACTTTATTATCATTATCCCTTTACGAAAGAAAGGATGTGACAAAGGGGATTTATAGACAGCTGAAGCCTACAAAGAAGCTGAGAAGAGTCTACCTTGTGTTAAGGGTTATATAGTAGGAACCCAGTAGTCCACTAGATTTACTCATAAAATGCTTTTTTCATTTAATTACAGTTTCAGTCTCTCCTTTAAACACCACTGCTGTGCCTTGTCTTCAATAGCCCATGTTTCTGGATCAAAACTTACTTTTCTTCCTTGAAGAATACTGCTCTTTGTTATGTCATTTTTAACAACAGAGCCATTAGCCTCATGTAAATTTAGTCCAAATTTCACTTCCTTTCACATTCCATTTTTGCTGAAATGAAGTAGATGAGAAAAATACAGTAACTTCAATGGGAATAATCTTGTGCAGATGGAGGAAACCCAGATGCATTTAGTAGAACAGCTCTTTGTCAGTCAAAGGGGTCCAAAGGACAGATGTGTTTTTTGTTAATCATTCAGAAAACCCTTGTGATTAGGAACTCCTAGATCTCGAAAAGGCCAGCCAGCTCAAAAAGATACACCATGCTCCAGCACTCATAGTACTCCATTTGGGAGAATAAGAGGATTCCTTGGCCAGAAGTAAGTAAGAACAATGTAAACAAGGTTATTATACATAAAAATCAGAGTGCATGCCCTGGAGGATGGGGAGATTTCAGTTCAATAAATCAGCGAGGAAGATCTGGCAAAGGTCATTGTCCAACTGGCTTACAAATTTAACAAGAAGACTAGTGCAGACATTTCTTTAAGAGGCTCAAGGAAAAACAGAGGTAGATTCAAGCCAATGAATGAAAACACTATGAAAGGCAAGTGAAAGCCATTAGTAAAGAACCTGAAAGCAATACACTGTGATCCCCAGAGAGTATCCCCCAACTGTACAGAGTATAAGGGTGGAGGAAAAGCAGAAAGTATCCAATGAGAGCTAACATAAATAAAAGCATAGTCATATGGAATACAGAAAGAGTTCAACATTTACTGAATTTTTGCATGGGTGAAAATAAATGCCTCCATTTTATATAATTCATGTGATACCCCAGGATTTGTAACTCCTGTTGCATTTAATCTACATCATAATTTTTTTTTTTTTTTATTATTGATAATTATTTTTATTCCTTAGGACATGGTCCAAAATCAGGGACTGCAGTTGATAAACAAACAAATATGAAGCATATTGCTGTTGTCCCCAAATATGGACAAACAGATAATACTACAAAAAAAAATAAAGAAACTAAGATTAGCCAGCAGTATGATCAATCACTTCGGCACATCATCTACATTCTTGCTTTCAATATTTCTATAGACCTCATGACAAATTAGAAATATCAGAGGCTGAAGAACAAATTTGAAGTCGCTTTGCTAACTCATGGGGAGATCCTTCTAAACATGAAGGACGACTTATAAGAAAGCACAAGATGTTTGTTTGGAAATCTATGTAAGAGGGGAAGATGCTCTCATGGAGAAATCAGTTCGGTAGAAGTAGCAGAGCAGCAACGGAACAGCGTGGCTCATACGGTGACTGCAACAGAGGAGAACAACTGAGCAGTTGAACCAAGTTGATGGTAAAGCATTCAAAAATGGAAGCTAACAGAGAATGACAAAGATTTCAGTCTGAACTAAAGACGACAACTGAATGTTCTTGTTGAGAGATGATCCAAAGTTAAGACGTAGAAGGAAAAGAGGAGAAAATCAGAGACATAAAATCCCCACAGAAGAGGAGGAGGGAATTGGAGAGGATCTACTTGTAAGATGTGCTGAGGGAATAAATAAGGAGGTAAAAGAGAAATCAGGAGAAGACAGAGGCACAGCAGCCAGACCAGACATGATCTCAAACAGACAAGTGCAGTTGGATGGGTTAAAGGGGATGAGCAGGGACAGGGACACTCATCAGAGACACCGCTAACTCTGGATAGAGCTTCAGTCATGCTGACTTACAAGGCAGCTGCAACAGCCACTAACAAATACTTGGCTCAAATAAGCATCATATTTAAGTATTGAGACTCACTGGCACTGCACAGTAAAATCGTCTCTTTTTCTTGTTATTCTTACATATAAGAACCGAGTACTGAACAGCTTTACAGTTCATCTGTGGGAGAACATAGCAATTGAAATTATATGTGAACAGTAGGACCTTAGTTTGCAAAAAAACAAGTTTAAAAAAAAAATCTTTGTACAGAGCTTAGTAATTTTTTTTTTCACTCCAGCTATGCACTGAGGCCTGGAAATAAACAAGTGGACACACCACTGATTGTGCCATGGGTAAATCCATGAGCGAGCCAGGCATCGTTTTCTTCTACCATTTTCTACAGATCATAGTTAACTCTTTAGCACAGGATTTATTTGTTGTGTTTATTCTTAACGTCATGGCCTAAGATATTTCCTTAGTCTCTTAATCAGCCTGCCTCCTTACTGGTTGCTGCCCCTCCTTCGAGAAATTCCTGTACATATCTCGTTTGTAAAAACAATATAAGAGAACAGTTAACAGTAACAGAAAAAAAACCCAAACTATCGGGAAGGTTCCTCCTCTCTAAAAATACTACAATGAGAATAAGCTTACAGTAGCATGTTACCGTAGCTTATGAGAATGCTCACTGCAGCATCACGTCTGAGGGATAAAAGTAGTTCTATGGGTCCAATCAGCCAGAATTTGCAGGCTTAGCCATTTATTACATCAAATCCATCCATATATGAAGAGCTTAGAAACATATTACAGCATTTTGTAACGAGTAATATTAATGTTCTCTCATTTTGCATACAAAATATCCTGGATTATTATATATTCAGTACATTATTTTCTTGTTTTAATTCTTCAGGATAAGCAAGATTAAAATCTCACCGTCTGGTACTTTTTTTTTTTTAGTGTCAAGTTTTCCATACATAGTTGAGGGTTTTGGACAGAATAACGCTTACAGCAGTACGGCAACACAAAAAACCCCCACTGTGTTGATAGTTACAAAATCACATCAGCTAACATGTCACCTGGTTACCCTTTGTCACTTTTGAAAATGCAAAAGAAATTTGAAGAGCCACAAGCTACATAACAGATTTAAGTTTGCATCTTGTGCTTAGCAAATCTGAGACTTAGTTTTGATCCAAGGGAAACCGGGATTTCACACATAAATGTTTGCCCAGAATAAGCGGCTTGCCTACAGTCAGGTCTGATGTGGGAGGTCTCCTCCAGACATCATCATGAATAAACCCAAAAGAAACAGAAATATTATTCCATTTACTTACCCACATTCTGACATTGTGTTTTTATCTAACAAATAATTTAAGTGCAGATGAAGTTTTAAGGAAGGAAGTAAAAATTGTCTATCAAGAATTATACAAGAATGCAAATTTTTTTGATCACAGGATTAATTTCTTGCTGATTCATTTGAACATTTAGGTCCTCATCATTTCAGGCACAGCCTACATTAACAGTACATGTTTAAGGAAGAAACTCATGTCAGATAACTATCATCTGCCAAGAACGTAAGTTTTTTATATCCTTTAGCATGAAGAGATATTACATTTCCATGAATTCACTGTTATGTTCTTACTAACAACTACAGTGGACAGCAAGTCACAGGCCAGCACAACAGTAAAATATGTGGGCATCAATTTATATAAACCAGCATTTGGTTATTATTGTTGGTTTTGAGGAGCAGTGTTGCCAGCTGCCACAAAATGCATAAACAGTTCATAATCTCTAATAGTTCCTTAGCTGCAAGACCATAAGGAATCAAATCTTCTTCCTCAAAAGCCTTCAAGAAACATTTAGTTCCACAATGGACCGCTATTTCAGAAACTATATACCAAAAATAGAGAGGAAAAAAATAAATTTCTCTATTAAATAAAATGGTTTTGCAGAGTAGCCCAGACAGTTAGTTCTGGGAATCTCGTCCTAAAAGGAAGCAACTGTTACAAGATACATAGGCTTAGTGCAAATGAAGTAGATCAGTTTAGTTTAGCAGTTTAATTTGTGAAATTAAACTAGGTCAGCTGATTTCGCCAGATAAGGGTCTAGCTCTGAGCCCTTTCACAACTTGTCGTTCTTACGAAACAGGAGATTAACTCAAAGTGAGCAAAGTTGTTCCAGTAAGGCAAAGTCTACTGTTCTGTAAGGGCAGAAAGTTTAGACTTGGATAAAAGCTGAGCAACAGTAAACAAACTTAAATCTTCATACCCTTCATGCCACACTTGCTCATTGCCAGAGGCCAGATTTCACCTCTCTCTACTACATTACTTCAGAAGCCATATAGTTATGAGAGTTTGTAAGGATAAAGGACAATTTATGCCTTTATGGGGAAAATGGCTTACGGATGAACAGAGTTCAGGGGGAGACAAAAGGAAGCAAGGCTGTGTGTGGCACAGACATACTGAACAGCAGAAATGGATCAGAACTTAAATTTAGCAGAAAGTGCAGAAACAAGGCAGGTTTCAACCCACAGAATCTAGAAGAGGATATAAAGACTGCCCTAGTGACTCAGAAAAAAGGGCCATGCTGTCCAGTATGCTAACCTGGCCAGTCACTAACAGACAGCAGGCAAACCTGGCCAGTTTTTATGGCCCACACAGAATCGTACAGAATGGCTGAGGTCAGAAGGGACCTCTTGAGATCATCCTGTCCAACCCCATGCTCAAGTAGGGCCACCAACAGCTGGCTACCCAGGACCATGTCCAGATGGCTTTTGAATATCTCCAAGAAGGAAGACTCCACAGGTTTTGTTGGTTCTTTTAATGGTTCAAGTAATCACTAAATCCTATTCTGTGCTTTCTACCCTTTTGCTAGCTTTCAGTCCATATGGGGAGCTTTTCAGCAATCACATGATGACTTACGTGTTTTTATTAAACTTTGGTATGAAAGGTGGGCAAAACCTTATGCAAAATGCAGTATGAAAATCCAGTATGTCCACTAGATCCACTTCAATCACATGCTTTTTTACACCCTTGGAGAACTCCAGCAAGCTAAAAAGTCAGAATTTCCCTTTAAAGATGACACGCTAACCTTACCCAAACAGACTACTTTCCATGCATTCAGAAATCTCCTTTTTTTATTAGTCTCCCATCTTGCCAGGAAAAAGAGTTAGACTCAGTGGTCTGTAATTCCCAGGATCCCATACAGCACTTTCCCAGGTAGTAGTTACAGTGGCAATCCACAGTCGCCTGGCAGCTATTCTTTGCTACATAGTGAGGCTGTAAAACTTCACCACCAGCTCTGTAAATTCACATTATCTATTGGTCGTGCACTGATTTTCTAATGTTAAATCTAGGACAGAAGAATACAGTTCATCTTTTTTCACATCCTGTATTTTTCCCTCAAGTTTGCCACTAAGTCAGAACTAAAGCATCAGCACAAATACGTTTCTTTAGGGATTCACACCACATTGGTGCTATCTGTAAGGTACCTGTGCACTGACTATTGATACTGTTTGTGCGGTAACTCCTTGTTACTACATAAGGATTAAGAGAAGACCACATACTCAGTGCTATATATTATGTGAGCTAAAATGCTCACTTCCCTGAATCATGCTGCTGTGCTTGTTTAGCAATAGAATTTTAAAGCGTTTAAAAAGTGGTTTAGAGAAGCTCAGTTTTATGGTGTCTTACTTTAAAGAGCTTAAAAAAATAATTTTCAGAAGTGCTGGGTGCTTTTGCTCTGAAAATCAGTTTTAAAAGAGTTTTGGCTTTCCAACCAGATAAAACTCAACTTCAAGTGCTTATTATCACTCACAAGGTCATGGCTGGGTGAAAAAGTACACTCCAGACTCCTTCCAGTTTCCTGTCTTCTCCTAACTATATTATGCAGCAAATGAAGGCCCCTAACAGTCATGGCATGAAAAAACCAGCAAACACAGGAAGACCATAGAAATATTCAGACTATGCAACAGAGCTGTTCAGAGTTGGTGGTTTTCCTTTGCAAGAGCTTGTGCAAACATTCTGTTCAATTTCATATCTGTGGGAGTTTGCATCCCCCACATCTAATTTTCAGATACAAACTCACACAAACCCTTATTCTCATAATAAACATCCCCAGTCACATCTCACCTAAATTTTCCATGGTGCTGAGTTTAATGAAAGCTGGTTTTAGCACCATTATTTGGACAATACTTGTTAAAAGGTTTCTAATAATAAAATATTTTTTTCATCTTCACTAAGAAAGGCATAGAATTTGGTGCTTTATGATACTTCACATTACAATAGCTCTAAAAAAAGATAACTTGAAGATTAGCTTTAGCGATTCCAGTATATAAAGGCAATCTTTTGCAAGGGAGAAAAAAAACCCCCTTCGCACTGATGCATTCTACATGTTGGATCAAATGAAACAGTTACGGTAAAATACAACACAATGTTCAAAAAGATTTTGTTTCCATGAACAACTTCTGGTTTCTGTCCAATATAGATCAAAACAAATTTATCTGCAATGTCCACCCATTGTTTGACAGTTTTTCTTACAGCAGCAGATATTCTTCAGATACTTGAATGAAGCAAAAGGTTATAGGTGCTAACATGCAGTTTTCAAGTAATTACAACCGTAGCTTGAACTGAAGCTTAGGGTTTAGCATTCTTACTTCTTAGCAACATGCTATTACACTCGAGATCCAACCAAAGTAATCAGTTACCAAAGCAATCTGAGAACTATGAGTAGCTTGCTCTTTCAAAATTATCCTTAGTACAGCACAGTGCAGGAAAAAAAAAAAAAAGAAAAAAAAAGATGAAAAGTTTTATACTATTATTATGAAACTGAAAGGTCCTTTTCCTTTGTTACAAGTGCTTTACAAGAGCTTATTTATGAAAGTATGCACATCACAGAAAACAGTGTTTCATGACAAGTGTCACTGCTAAAAGACTTGGTTTACTCATGTTTCAACACTTCTTTCTGAAGCTACAGCTCCTAGTTTTTCAGCCTTCTAAGTACAGTAGGAAACACTATATTGTGTTTTTTTCACCATGGACTTTGATAATGGAGCTCTGTCATGCTTCCTTGCTGAAGTTTGCATTGCCTGAGGCTGATTTGGAAGGCCATCTGGAAATTACAACTGATTAATTAGCTGTGAGCCTATGATGTGAAGAGGGCAGATGGAAGAACACAGTGCTTCATTGCTCCCTGCCCTGCAAGAGCTACCAGTCCAATATCCAATCCACGGCAAGGCCCCAGTATCTTTCCAGGAAGATTTAGAAAAATTCAGCAAAGTCTGCCACAGTAATTCTCTTTCCTCAGCTGCTTTTTCTCTCAACTCTGTTCACTGGAGATACCAATGCTGACAAAGATGATGTCTAAAAACTATGATGGAAGGGAGCTGACAACACAGTGTTTTCAGCAAAATTTCTGCCTTGCAATCCACGCAACTAGGCAAAACCAGCTTGGTTTCACACTTATCACTCCTAGATGTACTCCCAAATGGAAAAGCTGTGGTATTATAAACCTACACTTTATCTAATAGAAAAAAGGCATTTCAGAATCCTCCTGGCCTCTATCTATATACCAGACTCACTTGCATACATCACACATACATTCATCTTTACTGCCCGTGATTTTCTGGCCAGATATGTGGAAGCCCTTTACCAATGTCCTGGTGTTGTAAGTATTTTAAGATATTTTAAGTACTAAGAAGCAGCTTTAGATGGAGAAGGAGGGGAAAGCTATACAGCTTTATCTCCCCACTAAGCCTTCCACTTGCCCTCTCTCTATACACTGTAAGTGGGAAAGACAAGATGAAATGAGTATCAAGTTATTATTCCATATTTCTGAGAATAAAGACTTCCCCTCTAATGATCTGGATAGGATATTCTTGTGGTCTGCTTGAGTTCACAAAGTCAAGAGAGATAGCTGATCCCTTTGGCCTAACAACTGTGTGAATCATGTTGATAAAAATAATATCAGAAAGACTGGAGATTTAAAAAAAAAACAAAACAAACCAAACATCACTATTTTTCATTCTCCAGTTTAGGAAGAGAGAAGGTCTGAAGCCTAACAGAGCACATGATAAAAATGGTGACGATATTATTGCTCTTGGTAAAGTAGTTACATTTTGGAACTCCAGTCATGAACCAGCACCCCATTATACAAGGTCTTACGCAATCACAGAGGAATACCTGTTAAAAGCACTACAGCAAAGTGAGAGGCAGAAATTATTTATTCCATTTTGAGTTATATCTATATCTAGACATCTATATCTATATCTATGTATGAACTACAAGTAATCAAGCAGCTCTTCATTTCTTATTGGATGCAACACAACATTGTCATAGATACCCCCATGAAGGATGTTGAAGTTAGCTTACAAAGCGCATTTATGCAAAAAGCAAATTTTCTGTCATTCTCTCCTTACAAATTTGTGAGCTACTTTTACTTGAAAATTAAGACAGATAAGCAGAGGTATCATCTTTGATAAATAGCTTTTTCTGCACGAACAGTATCATAGCATACCAGCTTAAATTTGCATCTCACCTCTTTCAAATTTATCACTGATAAAACACATATGCACGAATATCACTGAAAATTGCACTTTCACAAGTTTTGCAAGAAACCTGGTTGTAACTAATGACTTAAGATTAATTTAAGATCAACAACATCAAATGCTTGCCAGAAGATGGCTGGTAAGAGAGGGATGCAGAATTATGGCACATTTGTAATTGACTTCAAGACAGAAATTAAGAAAGAAGTTCTTCAATAAACATGTTTAAAAATATTTCATTGTACTTTGATTAAAATTATACTTTGGTCCAGATGAAAACATAAGGTTCAGTATTTGTCCATCAAATCTTTTTCTCTCTTTAAATTATTTAAGAGCCCACATTTTGACACACTAAACTCCTGACTAGAGACAGAAGCAAGCTACCTGACATGCACTCCAAAAAATCCTTCCTTCTGTACTGAAATCTGAAAACAGAGCCAACCTCTGCCTATCTTACTGTCACATTTGCTGACATTAGCCTTGCCATTTTCAACTTGTCAAACAGCCCACTGAGTAGCTATTTTAAAACGAATTGTAAATATTCCAGGAGCAGCCCAAAGGAAAGAAACACCAATATATCTAGTTTGCAAAGCCTTTCCAGCTCATCATTATTTTCCAAGTGGATAAGTCTGAAGATCTTTTATTTTTTTTCCCAGTAGGATAAATGACATATGGACTCAAACGTGAGTCCATACATTAAAGCACTTCAGCTCTTTGCTTGTCTACAACAAGGCAAGAAGTTCAAGGCTCCTGATATTAGCTAACAGTAATACAGATCTACGCATAATCTTGTTTACCTTTCCCTCCTATTCTTCTTTCCTCTTCTTCCTTCTCTAAACCATTTCAGTGCCCATGTCTTGACATATTGAACTCTGCAGGTTAGGCTGCTTTTGATTTGTGAGGAGAGTTACAATATTTAATTACTGAGCACAGTCTTCTGTGACTCAAACATTTTGCATTTATAGGCTCTTGATATAGTCCAGAGCAAGAGGCTAACCCATATTTAATTTGTCCAACACGTTTCTGGTTAAAGTTCCATCAAATGGGTGACTGGAATCCCTCCGATTCAGCTGGAAAAGTCACTTTGAAGAAGGCGTTTATTAGCAACATTTGCCTCAGTCACAACAGGAGGCCCTGAGGGCCTGGGGAAAATCAGTGGTTGCTTATAATAGTCAAAACCAGCTATTCCCCATAGGATAAAGTGTCAATAATAGGTTAGATATTATTATTTGGAATTGATTTTACAGCGGGTATAAAATTAAAGAAAATGAGGCCGTTGCTTTAGGCAGCAAAGGTCTCTGCTTTGAAATGCCCTGCAGCCTGACCCCCTCAGCCCCAGCCCCGGGAAGCTGGGGAGGCTGCAGCAGGGCTGGCCTCCCAGCCAGCGCAGCACAGCTGCTCCGCACAGAGCATGATTAACATAGCTGAAGGCCCACAGCACTTAGCACAATTAAATCAACAGGCTGTAGCTCATTCCTCCAGCGTGACAGGAAAAAGGCGCAAAACCCAGATGCCTTTGCTTTCTTCTATCTTTATGTTTGCTGGAGCGATTTTTGTGAGTGTTTAATCCTCTCTGCGGCCTAACATTCACACGAAAATTTAACATGCATGTGGTTTTGACTGAAAAAATCCCAAGCCAGAATATCATTAGCTCACAGTCTTTTCAAGTGATATATTCAGTAGTTAATTCCGAGGGGTTTCTACATTAAAATGAGAAACATTTTCAGCAGTGTTGTGAAGGAATGTGTTGGGCAGCCTGGAACTAGGAATGTTTCTCTTTTCTTGCAAATGGACACTCTGGAACACCTCTATAGAGACAGCCACAAACTCTTTTAGCAGGAAGAGCACTGTCAGACCAATTCACCTTGCAGAAAAAATACTCTCTAGTCTTTTACGTTATGTTACTCTTGAGGTCTTTTACAGCGTTTTAATCTCTGCACTGTCTTGAACGACAGCTTAGTTAACACAGTCCTGCCACACTACTATTGTAAATGTGATAAACTTACTCTTTGCAGTACACAGCAAAGACCATCCTTAAAAGTCTGTGGAATAAGAATGACCTTACTGAATAGCTGCATTAAACAAAAATGTGAATACATTCTCTCCCTTCAGCGTCCCAGCCAGGCGTGGTAACCGAAAGTGCCTCTTGTTCAAGCCAACAATTATTATCCTTTCCCAGTTTCACTGTCCCTAGAAAATTTAGTGGATCCTGTTCTCAAAAGCATTAATGTTCAAATGTTTCATGGAACTTAAGCTCCTCATTGACAAACACCTCTAAAATTTAGCCTAAGCTTAAGTCTTGAAATGCTGTAGGCACTTAGGAGCCAAAGTCTAAGTGAAACTCTGACACTCACAACTCCTTTCTGAAAACAGACTAGCTCATAAATCACTGAACATTTTGTCCCAAAAAAAGAGCTACATTTTTGCTGTGTTCTAATCAGGTACAAATCCACTAGTCCAACTGGACTTATTCCCAGCAATATCAGGTCTAAGTTTCATCAACCCAATGTAAAACCTTGAATGTACAAAACTTATTTTCAATCCTGTCTTTTTCTTCTTCTTTTGAGGTAGTTGTGTGGATTTTCTTTAATTTTACTTTCTATCTTTATTCTCTTCTCTCTTTACCTCCTTTATATTCTCCTTCTACATTCTTCTGTCAGTGTTTCTATCTCCATTCCATGCTGCTTCACTGCCCCTTTTTCATTACTTCAAAAACAATTTTAAAGCATGTTAAAGCCAGGGAAGTAGGACTGAGTCTCATGATGAACAAAGTATTTTGAAAGAAATCACAATGTATCTAGAAAAGGTTGCAAGTGATTATTTTTTTTCTTTTAAAAAAAGAGTTTACTGCTTTACCAGTCTTAAAAGGCCTTCTGGCTCTGAAGGTGGAGACCATAGTGCTCTTCAAGGAGAAGGTATAAAGTGCATGGCTTTAGTGAAGAATAAGTTGATCAAATATTTGTCCACACCAAAATGCATTAGCCACAAAAATTTCTTCTAAACCAGTAAACGCACTGCATTCTCAAGGGAATCAAAGAAACATTTGCATACAGAGGTGTTTAAATAGATGTTAGCAGAACATAACAGTTACTGATAGAGACCTTTGAGCACCACATGCCAGTGCAATGTTCTTGATGTTTGACAGCCCTGCATCAGCACATCGCCCAGCTTTGTCCCAAGCTTTCACACAGGAGGTGGTTGGATCCAACCAAGAGTGGAGGAAAGCTGAGAACTCTCCTTTCATGCCTATTTGGGAGTCCCAAGTATAAAAATGCTAATACAAAGTCTTTGTCATCCAGCACTATTGCACAGACCTCGATGTAGCTTTTCTTCTCATACTATGCTTGTGTAAGGAAAAACTGTGTCCTGTGTCTAACTGTGAGTTGCAAACTAATCATTAAATCTTTGTGGCAAATGTGTTTTTATTCAGTAGCAGGGACTGTTCTCAGTCTGTTGATACCTTACGTACATCTTATATTCACCCTCATCCTCTTCCCTAAGCTGTCATTGGACTATGAACCTCAGAGCTGGGGGAACCTTGGTAAATTTTCTTCACTGCCAGGATTAAGCAAACTTTGAGAAAACAGCGCTGGTGTAAATACACATCTGACTTCAGTGCTACAATGCTCAGCTGGAATGAGAGCTGGAAGTAAAAAATGCCTAGTTTCACAGTTATGATACAAGTATCCTTCTCCTACCATACACGGAAAGCAACAAAAAAACTGTCCCAACTTGCTCCGTCACTCTCCATTATCAGCGCATGCCCTCTACATTACAGAAAGGGAGACAGCCCTATGGGACTGTGATTTGTTTCATACGATCATCACATAACCAATACATTAAATAGTTATTGGAGATTATTTTTGCCATGTCCTTGGTGCAGTGTTTTCTGATGAAGTGTGCACAAAACACACATCTGGTCTATTAAGCTATGGAAACGTTGTGTGAACCATATGGTAAGGGTTGATGAAAAAAGAGACCAGTGAAATCTTCAAACCTGAATACATTTGCCAGATTTGGGGGTCAGATTCTGGTAACAGCCAGTACCAAGCTGGGATAAGGTAATTAAAAATGTGTGATGTTACATGGGTCCAAACATAGCAGGAGATTCCAGTCTGAAACCTAACATTCCACATGAAATGCTGAACTTCGTTAGATGAAGCTTCTAACAATCATATGACACTTCTGGAAAAATAACTTATCAATACAACCCATCACAATATGAAACTGTGTAAGTTTCTGTGTCTCTTTTTACAAAAACTACTAATTTAAACAGATTTTGCCACTCTTAGGAAAAGAAGCCACTAGGTTTCTACCTGGGATTAGGATGTCTGACTAACAAATCTTTGAAAATACATTTTCTTTTCATAGATATCTTTGAGGTATAGTTTTGTAGCCAATTTTACACTTAAGTATCTCTAAATATGATACCAATCATTTTTCAAGTAAGCTACTAATCTAGTAATATTAAAATAGTTTGGAGTATTTTGGCTGTTTGGATTTGTGCTGAAGCAGATAAATCAATATCAACTTTCAATTATATAAAATCAATGTCTTCAGATGGCTTCAAAACTTATTTTTAGATTATCAATGCCAAGACTCAGGCATACCTTTTCACGTTTTCAGTTTGAGTTCATATATATGATTATTTAAATAGGAGCAGGTAGCAGTGCTGGGTTCTGGTATTAATTACACATGGAAACAGAAAACCTGAAGTAAACCTGGTAGCATTTTAAGAATCCAGCTATCGTGAATTCATCTGGAATTCATTGGACTACCCCTGGCTGTAATGAATTCATGCTGTATTAGTAGTAACATCACATGTACACTAATAGATGTTCTACTGAGATCAGTATTATTTAATTGACTCAAAGGATTAGTTTAAGATCAATTTTCTTTCAACTATATTTTTAACATAGCTTTCTACTGAAGCACAGCTTCCCACAGGACAAAGACATCAGAAGAAAAACATGAATAAGAAAATCCACAAAATCTGACATTTTTGTCTCCTTAGAAAAGATACAAAAAGCCTTAGAAGCATATAGTCTATTCCCCATGTAAACAAATGCATTGTGTTTATAAAATAATATTCTCTGTGGGAAACAAAATATTGAACTCCACAAAAGTGAACATATGCAGATTCAAGAGAGGTATTAAGATGCATCTAAGCAAAAATGACAGATCTTGCTTAAACTGAAAAAAATGATACAAACAATCTGTTTGTAAAGAAGTACTGAGCAGTATCATCTGCACATTTCTGCTTTGTCAGGCATGCTAAATAGGACAACACAACATGCAGAAGACCTCATTGCTACCAATTACATGCCTGGGATATGGTAAGTAATAGAAGAACAATAGCTTGGATACTTTGGGTTGGAAAGGGAAGATATTCTTAAACATTTGCTATGCCTTGTGAACTGTACCAGAAACACCAATGTGACCAGCTTCACCCTTTTTCAACTTAGGTCCTGTTCACTAATAAGTTTGTATTTTTTTCCTGAGTTAGCTGGCTAAGATCAACAGGCTGGTCAGACATCAAGGCTCAGATCCATTTAATATCATCAATCAGTTCTCCTAAGACTGATGAGAAGAAAACAGGTCTTCCTGAGTCTACTGGTTCAGCATCACTGAATGAAGTATGAGAAGTAAACCCAAAGAATTGGTAAGCTTACTGCTTCTCACGTTCTTATGCCAACCTCATGATGTCATGAGTCAATGCTATGCCAAAGGAACAGTGAAATCCAACCACAGACAAGGAAACAAACGTGTCTAAAAAGAGGTCTTGTCTCTTAACCAGCCAACAGCCAACTAACTGGATGTGTGGGTACACAATTAAAAGCATATGACTGAGAATTTTGTTGAAAAAATCTTGCAATTCCAATTCCTATTTCTACCTACTCTCCTCTTCTAGAGACCCTGGAGGGGGAGAAAAAAAAAAAAAGGCATCTCTGTTTTCCCTGTACTTTGAAGATAGCCTGGCTTTCTTCATTTTTTCTTTAAAGAAAGAAAACACTGCAGGGAAGTGGAAAATTCCTGGTTTGGACAATTCTACTTTTCTCTGATAGTGTGTTCCACCTGCAGACCACAAGCCTCAGAAATCATCAACAGTCTTTATGTCAAACAGCTGCATTTTCTTATCCTTTTATTTCAGATCATCTTCCTCCCTGACTCTATCAATCAGTAGCAGAAGCAGCTTTTAGCAGAGTTTAGGCCTGTGGTCATAAAATAGTCTGAAGACCTAAATCAGAATTTAGAAGAGCAGCTTTCTTAGGAAGTGAGATTTACGCATTCATGTATTGTGTGTCTATTCGTCTGTCTGAGCCATCCCTCTCAGTAACTTTAAAGCTTTGCCAGCCTCCTTAAAACAGATCTACCAAAACAGTAGAGGTCTCAAAAGATGTTAAATGTCTACAGTTTTCGGGAATGGGGAGAAAACTTACTGATGCCCATGTAGGAAAGGAATGATGTCTCTCAGTCCTTAGCAGACATCGGATAATTCACACAGGAAGGTACTATGAATGCCCTATATGCAGAAGGAGGTTGAACAAGGTTTGCAGCTTAGCAGACCTCCGGGAGCCTATTTCCAAGCCATTCTCTTTGTCCTATGGATTTTCTAGAATCCTCTTCAATTCCATTTCTTTTATTCAATTCTTATTTCTCCTTCCTTTTCTCTGTTCAGATTATCTGGTAATGCTTCCAAGAATGCAGTTCTTACTACTTCAGTATCATCTCTTTCACAGTAACTTTAATTTTAATAATCATAAGGTATAGCAACATATAGCAACTTAAAACTTCCCACTACGCAAATTCAACAACAGCTTTTGTTCCTGTAGGACAGGATCTCTTATCTATCTCTTGCTCTAAAGTTATGTTTGTGTGGACCCTTTCTTTAATCAGCTTCAGACAATCTGTGCCTACCTGAAAAACAATATTGAAAGGGAAATGGACAGAAAGGGGACAAATGGGAGGAAACACACACAGTCAGAAGGGGGAGATACAAACGTGAACCCAGGCTTGTCTCTGTCCTCTTCAAAGAAAGCAGAAAACCTTATTTGTATTGTTGTTTTAAAAATTAGTTATCTGATGGAGGCAATACCTTGTACTGATCTGTTTTTCACTTGCAGTTACTTCAAATATTGAGGTATCGGCATCCCTTTACATATTCTGCAATCCTCAGTGCTTGTCTCAATAAATGTGCACAACTGTCCTGTTGTGGTTCAAACCGTACTCTGGGCTTCAGTGCATGATCAGGAAGTTCCACTCCCTCGGTGGCATCGTTATGAAAATACTTGCATTTCAGGGAAGTATCACAGCAACAAATGGTGTGGCTCTACACATCTACCACATTTCTGCATACAGGAATCTGCTAAAAAGCTCAACAGGGAGGTCTGCCAAGTGTCCCCTGGGATAGTCTTTGTGTAAAAGGGGGTACTTCGGAAGTTAATTAGAGACAATCTGGTTTTTATACTGAGTTTAAAAAAGCCAATTAGAGTTAATGGGAATTCAAACGATTCTCATTCAGATCTGTTTGATATAGTTACTGTTATAATTCAGTTTTTCATAGCAAAACAGCAAAATGAACGTTAAAAGTGACTGAACAGTAAAAGAATCCCACTTGCTGGAATTTAATTTTCCTACAGCAAACTTATCCCTTGTGTAAGAGTTGTGAAGGCTCTGGGGATTAATTAAACGGCGTAAGAAAGATATAGTGAACATATGGACACAACAGAACTACAGAACTTGCTAACATTTACCAAACAAATCATTCACACAGGGAAAGGAGACCTCCTTTGTGAAACACGCTGCCTCATAGCATGTGTGAAAAAGACCCTCCTTACAGTGCCTTCCTCAAGCATACCCAACAGCGAGGGAACAGCCACAATTTCCCTTTGAAGAGAAATACAGACACTCAGAAGATTCCCTGAACAACCGAACTAGAAAGGGCTGAAATTACAGAGCACCCATAAAGCAAATGATATAACTAGGTTTCCAAATAGTACAGCACTTTGATCACAAGAGAAGGGCTATGCTGCACAGCAGAGAGCAGCGAAGAGATCCTTGAACCGAGTCTAACACATTCCTGTGCTTCAGCAAAGGGTCACGCAGTACTATTACCTCTGAAGCCCAGCTGCAACTGGATCCAGAACAAATCCCCTTGCCTGTTCTATGCAAGGGAAAGAAGCCGCGCATGCTGTGGGCAGCTAGGATGGGGCTAGGAATAAGACTTGAGGAATACTGGCAGAAAGCGGGACTCTGCGGAATGAGGATAGTGCTGAGCTGGGAACACCTGGCACTACAGACACCTTGCACTCAATGGACTGCTTTATTTACCCTACTTGGGCAGAGGCTAAACACCATACTGTGACAGCAATAAGCTCTGCTAGGGCAGCACAGACCCCAAACTGATTTTCACACTGAAAAATAAACTGAGTCAAACGTTTCCCCGCTTTTTCCCCCTCCTTCAATAAAACCAGCTATTTTGGCCCAAAATGTGCATGGATGAGAGTTTTCACAGGCAACATGTCATCTTTCTTAATAATAATTAAAAAAAAAGACATTATTTTATAATAGGTTCTTCTCCACCTTCCTCACATTAAAATGATTATTTAAAATGTTTTGATGAGCTTCAATTTAGTGTCATGTTTTTTCTTTTAAAAAGTGCCTTATAAAGGTAAAATAAAATAGTAAAAATAAAATTTAAGACAATAATAACAAAAAACTACCAGTTTACACTTAGATTTTTTTTTTCTAAACTCCAGCAAGTTTACAACTCAAGCAACTCAAACAATCTGGAAGCTATGTGAAATTCTGGACAGAACGTATGCCATTATCAGATGTTGATATTTCTGTCCTTGTGCTAACGGAGTCACTTGTCCAAGATTAGCAGAAAGCAAATTATTCTTTATTTCTTAAGTGCCACACAAAAATTCCCAGCTCTGGATCTTGTGTAGCCTTGTGTGTTATACTCCCATGATTCACCCACTCTGAAACCTCTCACGCCTCTGACGAAACGTCCACTTCATCGGTCCCAGCAACAGAAACACTAGCAGCTCTGAAGAGGTCCTTACTCAGACAAATGCCTTCTAATCTGGACAACACAAACAGCTGGGCAGCGTACACAACCCTTTACCTTTCCTGCTCTTAAATATGATTCCTATCTGGGATGCACTCTGCTGGAATGCTCTTGAATCCTATTCAGTCATTAGCGGGGAAACTCCCCCTTTGTTTTTAATTCAGTCCCTGCCTACCTACTCACTGTTCCTATTCACAGAGTAGGATGGCAAAAGATGATTTTTTTTTTTAAAAAGAGGGTTTTGTCAAAATGCTTGCTGATTAAAACAAACACTACATTTTGATGAAAAAATAAATCCCATGAAGGTCCAATATCATTAATCTCAAATCTCTGAAAATTTTCACTGAAATTTTCACATAATCTTTTTTCCTGGCAAAACTGTATTTAGCCAGAAAATTTTCAACTAAACCTAGGTCTTAATCTGTCTCAGAAGCACCGATTTCATACTGCAAAACTCTCCTACATTTTCCATGAATTTCATTCACGTATTTACAATGCACTTCATAATCCACATAGGTTTATATGATCATGGTAAATTTTGATGTGGTGAGCACAAAAATTATCTATCTTGCAATCTATCCAGTAAAAACTTTTCAAAAGATACACATCGCAAAAAGTGTGCTTTAATTTACTTCATGTAGGTCAGAAGTTAATAATAACTGAAGTAGAACTTCCTACAGAACAATAATACTGATTTTATTCTGGTTAGCATATCTGGATAAATCCAGACATTTGTACAGACTTCTGTATTAGAAGTTCATAATCTTCTCATTCTCCCCACTCCCTCCTTCATGAAATACCTCCTAATAGACAAAATTTCCTGTAATTTTTCACAGGATGTCTAAGAACAAATTCAGACTACTGATTATGCCTGTGCACTATAATACTATACTTACCTTTGACGGCACTCTTGAGCCAGAATCATACACTTCAATTGTGTGACCTCTGTTTTAATAACCAACACCAAACACTCCCTGCAGGGTTCTAGAAATACCAGCCTCATAGCATTTACTAGACAGTGCCAACCTCCCTCAAACACTCGTGGAATAAGTGGGTTTTTATAACTGTTGGTTATAAATATTTCTATCAAATGCAGATCCAAAATACTGCTAATCAGGGTTTCACTTACAACTTCAGTCTTCAGTTAGCAATGGCAAGATCAGCTGGTGCTTTAATGAAAGCGGCACATGATGCCACCTATCATATTCCAATGTGCACATAAATGCTCAGCGGATATGAATTTTTGTAATGTTAGGGAAACACGTAAGAATATTTTCCATTAAACTGTCACTTCAGAAGTGCTAATTTCATGTAAGCATGGATTAAAAATAAATAAATTTAGCACCCTGGAATTTATGGAATATATAGCAAACAAATGAAAGTTGTGGCCTGCTTGTACAGGGGAAGAATCAAGAGTCTAAGACATTCAATACAGGACATCACCCAGAATGGCACAAGGAACAATGGTTTTTCACAAAACAGTGTTTGCACTGTACCAACATATTTTTTAAAGTGAATTTAAAAACAGTAACTCATGAAGAATTAAACAATTAGACTCTTACCCTTGTGCATGTAGCTAATTTCCTTAACATTCATTATGGCAAGGGATGTTTCAGTCCCAACACTTCCTCTGTAAGACTGTGCACGGCATTAGTAAAAACTAAGCTTAAGGCTCTTCCCTATCTGAATGCTTCTATTCCTGTCCCCCTTTTCAGCATTAACAGCGAAATAGATTTACCAATGAACTGATCCCTAGGATAAAATACATTGAGGCCAGCTGAACATAACGGGGGAAGAAAAAACTCTTCTCTGCAGGAAATACATAATGCAGCCTTTATAGCATCCACTGTAAACAAGCAGGCTGATGTGCTAGGCTTGTTTACCAAGAAAAAGCTGCTCTTTCAATCATTTGTAAACAGAAACTATAGGAGCACCAGAATAATTTATTGAAAAATAAATACATTTACTAAAGTATCCAGTTTGGATAACTTATTAAAGAGAAAGAGAAATATCATGTTACAAATATCCTCTATTCTTGTTGCTTCTTGTGAGTTACTGAGAGACATCTGGATTCATAGGTATTGTGCCAAAGCCTGTTCCCATTTACATGAATGTAAACGTGGTGTAACTATACCGGCTTCATTGTGTAACTGAGCCTGCCTTGCTGAACATTCCCATAGGGGAGCAGTGAGGTATTACGCATCATTCCTGAAGGTATTCTCATGTGTATTTTGTCATGTCATGACTAGGGCCAAAGGCTTTCACTCCTTAATAATCACATGCAATGCTATATTGGCTGTGTTAACTAGCCCAAGCGTTCAGGAGAAAGGAGAGACTTAGAGACAGAAGATGGTCAAGCCCAATACCCCACTATCAGATACCCAGTCACATATTCCATTATACAACCAGTTAGGATTCCTGACACTACGGAGACAGAAAGGTGAGGAGTTCTGTTTGGTGTTTTGTTTTCTTGGACAGAAGCAACCAAAGATGTCTTCACTTTACAAAGATGCCAAACTTTGCTGCTGACCTTCCCATCACCAGGTGCTGAAAGCAGCAGAACCACTGTGCTGTCATTGACAGAGAAGAAGTCACTGAGCCTCTCTCTGAAGAAAAAGGTAAAACAGATGCATCTCCAAGCTCAGCTCTTCTGTGGATCCTTGAGATTTCCCCTGTTCTGCCAAATTTCATGAGAAAATGAAGAGATTCCAAGTCTTTCTATGGTGTGTAGGAGACGGCTGGGGCTGGGAACTCTTTAATACTGCCAAGAGACAAAGGAGATTGCTTAGTCCCAGAGCCTCTGTGCCCAAAGCCCGTAAGATGCCAATGGTGCATGATGCCCAAAGAAAGAAACTGCAGTGCTCGTAGAAAAGAAGAGACACAAAATTAAAGACCCAACTGATTAACCAGGATTTTGAGGCTTCCTCCCTAGAGAAAAAAACTGTTCAGTAAAGCTCTTTATCCAGAGCTTCACTGTAATGTTTTCATTAATGGTCAGGATGATGGGGCTGGCTGTACCCTCAACAAGTTTGCTGATGATACAAAACTGGGGAAAGTGGCTGATGGACTAGAAGGCCATGCTGCAATCCAGACCTCAACAGGCTGGAGAAATGGACTGACAGGAAACTCATGAAGTTCAACAAGGGGATGTGCAAAGTCTTGCACTTGTGGAAGAAGAAAATAACTGCTGTGCACCAGGACATGCTGCAGGCCAGCTAGCTAGAAAGCAGCTTTGCAGAAAAGGATCTGGACACCATGTTGAACATGAGGCAGCAATGTGCCCTTGCCACAAAGGCGGCTAACAGTATCCTGGGCTGCATTAGGAGTGTTGCAGCAAGTTGAGGGAGATGATTCTTCACCTCTGCTCAGAGCTGGTGATGCCACACCTGCAGTACTGTGTCCAGTTCTGAGCTCCCCAGTACAAGAGAGATATAGAGCTACTGGAAAGAGACCAGCAAAAGCCCACTGAGATGATTAATGATCTCTCCTGTGAGGAAAGTCTGAGAGCCTAGAGAAGATCTCCATCCTTGAAGGTACTGAAATGCCATCTGGACATGGTCCTGGGAAATCTGCTCTAGGTGACCCTGCTTGAGTATTGGGGTTGGACAAGATGACCTCCAGAGGTCCCTTCCAACCTCAACTATTCTGTGGTTCTGTATCTCCTTCAAAGTGCTAGAAATAACATGTGTTATGAGTAAGTACATGTTGAATTACAAGTGTAACCTTTTCACTTCTATTACTTGAAAAAAGCGTCACAGAAAAGGGAAACCAAATCCACCAAAACAAGTACATATATATTTTTATATATATAAAAGCACGTCTGAGAGAGAATAATAAAAAAGCATATAACACAGTAAATACAAATGAGCAATATTTGAAACTTGACTTGTGACTATTTCACTGCCACACACCATGTAAATTTACACCTTTCCTGGTTCCGTACATTATTCAGAACTTTATTTTTCATTTTCTTCAGATATAGACAGATTCGGATGATTTATAAAATCTGCCAGCAAGCTGTTGCCAATTTTAGTATATACGTGATTTAGACCTGTTTTTACTTCAATTGGCATTTTGCTTATTTAAAACACAAAAACTGGCCACTGAGGAAAAAACACTCACTTTTAACAGGATCATGGAAATATTAGCAACAGCAGTCCATAAATCACTAAAAATGATTTTTAGATTCCCAGAGAATGAACAGTGTGTCAAACAGAATGGAGGTTTGATGGGGAAGGAACATGGGTTTCTGGGAACAATTATTTTGCTTCAGAAAAACTAGTTTGGTTATAAAGGCCAGTCCTATTTTAACATAAGCATGGTTTCTAGTGTTCCTCTTAGTAACACAGTAAACCAAATATAAGAAAATTAATTCTCAAGCAAATAAGTAGCAGCACCTTTACCAAATACAAGAAAAGACTGGCTCCATAAAATCTCAACTTAATGCTGTTAAAGATACTGATAATTCCATGCCACAAATCTCAAGAGGAAATAAGGGAGACATGCAGTTCTAATGCCACGCTCCCAGACTTTGTACTCCTCCTCCACAACGACAACGAGAATAAGGCTGCAACCAAAAAAAAGGGAAAAAAGGGTCATGACAAGGTTGAGTAGGGACTGATACTGCCCGTTTTAAGGAACACCAAGAGTTATTTAACACAATAGAAATACTCTGTACAAAGAAAAGATGAGGTAGCACTAGAAAAGTCAGTATTTTGTTTCAGACCAATACACACTAGCTTTTCTCCAAATCTGGCCATAGTAACTTGTGGTCATTATTCACTAATACATGGGTGGGTCAGGAGCTGTTTGTGAATTAGAGCTTAATCAAGTTTTCCAAAATGCTTTTAAAATCACATCAAGAATTGAATTGTGAAGGTGAAAAATGTGTCACTGCCTTCTCAGAAGGCCTACAAAGGCAAGCGTTGTCATCTGCACACACAAACAAGTTACTTCCTTGTCTCAACAGCTCAGACATGAGCTGCTCTGTATCTAGTAAAGTAGGTACAGTTGACTTTTATGAGCTTTTAACATGCTGAAAGTTGGCTAAATCATGCTTAATCACAATTCATCATCTCGAGAAATGGGGCCCTTTTTTTAGTATCTAAATTGTTTGCCTAAATCTTCAAGAAGTCTCAAAATTCTGTGCAGCAGTAGTTTCTTATTTGTGATTTCTCTATGCAAATTTAAAGCCAATCACTTTCTAGTTCTGGCTGTGCTCAGCAGCTGTAAAATTCAGTTTATATTAACTACACATGCCAGAACAACTCTCTCAAGCAGAGGTGGCTGATGAGTAGTGCCCAGATAAACATCACAGAATCTTTTTACAAACCTCTTATTTTTAGTACCATGACTACTGAAACTCCACCTTAGAGTAGGTGAAATTGAAGAATGCAGTCAGGGGTAAAAAGAGGTAATGTGACACAGCATGTCATGGGTAAATGAGAATGTGCTTCTTGAGCTCTAGTTTCTTGCTTACCTCTAAGAATGCACCCACATGGAGGTCATCTCTGTTAAATTTTTTTTATTACTGCTTGCTTCAAGGTGTTACACAAAGCTTTTGTCTACAACACTTAAGCACCATTAGATCATGACCTTTAGCTCTACACCATCCTGTTTATCTTGGAGAATATCTATGTAACTTGTCTGCTACTGCTTGTTTCCCTGGGTGTTTGTTTAAATCCAAGTCCAGTTTTGTTACTATCAGTGTTTTTTCATATCTTTCATTAAATACCAGGGCAGCTCTCACTGGAGATGGGAGTAATGATGTGCATGTTTGCTACTGTCTGCAGAGAACTTAGGTAGATTCTTTTTTCCTCTTTATGAATGAGAGTGCCATTTGCCTGGTAAATAAAGGGCAATATCGGCAAGAATAATGTGTAAAAACCTGCAGGTCAGCACATATTATTACGACTTCTAAATTCACGTGCAACCTGGTTGGCCAAAAATGCACCCAAGGACAGAGCAAGGTTAAGGCTGCTACAGAGATGAAATCTAAACATCATCAGTGTAATGTAAAACGTGTGTGTGGCAGTAACTGGAGACAGCCATTCACAGGGAGATAAAGCTTTTGGCAGAGAGAGTTTAGCAATCTGGTCATGCTGTTGAGTGGAAAGAGCTACATGTAACTTCGGGCGTGTTGAACAGAACACAAAAAGATGCAGGGCATTCTACCTAGCAAATTAGCACAGGCACCAAGCAGATAGGGTGAATCATCCCACAGAATTTTTAGATTGTATAGGTAATAACAACAGGAGACATGTACCCCTAAAGTTTACTATGATCACTAGGGCAGCATGTCTTCATTATCGTTTCCCACTAATGTAGTTTTGTGGGGTTTTAACATTGTTTACAAGGAAAAAGCAATATAAATAAATGCATCGGTCATTAAAAAGAAATATTAAAAGGTATTTTCTGACATTAATTTAATTCAGAGCAGGCGATCTCAGTAATTTTGATTTTACCAGTACTATAAAGCTTATGCAATGTGAAATTATATGGAAAGTAATCTATGTGAAAATAACACAAAATAACTTGGCAGCTGGACTGCAGTCCTGGACTCTCTTTGCCAGGTCTGACCATTAAAACTCAATCTCTTCCTTTTCCCTTCTGTCTTCAAACGGATTTTCAATTCCCTCTTGTTCTGTGGCACAATTTCAACAGATGGTATAAAGAATGTCAGCCAAACTAGCCTAAAGCTTGATGACAAGAACACTTTCCTGGGCATGGGAGATGACAGTTTGGATGTCTTCTGGATGCGAAAGTTATTGAACCTCAATCTTCTCAATGCTAGATGATCGTTCTCATATCACAGTATTAAATAAGTGAGTGTGGGCATCATCACCATCACATCTCTACCAAAAAAAAAGTAGAACCTCTTTGGTCTTTAAAATAAAAGGATGGCAGTGAGCAAGGCATCTCCAAGGTAGAAGCTGCAGAAATGCAATGTACCTAAGCTTGCAGGACCTGTAAATCCTTTGTTGGAAATTTTGATCGAAACTGATTAGCCCAAGCTCATAGAGAGTCCCTGGCAAGCAAGGATGGAAGTGAAACAGAGTGCTGACCCCTAGCAGCAGTAGCCACAAGGGACAGTGACACCTTGCAAACGTCATACAGTCACGCTGCATGGGCCCTGCAGAGAGCTAGGAACAAAAAAAGAAACGCTGGGCCAATGTGTAGTATAAGCAAAGAGCACAGCAAAGCAATGATGCCACCCCTTGATGTAACTGGGTAATCAGTTATTACCCAATGATTTCTTCTCATAAAGCAGAAGATCTGTGTAACCTTTCTCTCCTGTTTTAAAAGTTTATATTGCATTTCTGCAAAAACTGCAGTAATACTGCATTTAATAAAAAATATTTATTTAGATTTATGATTTTTTTTGCTTTCTCTGACAAATGTCAGATCATTGCTTAGGTTGCTGCTTCTTTACATGTAAGTCCACATCCATGGACTTCTTCACTAACATCTTTACAGGCTTAAAGAAACTGATCAAATCAAAGATGTGGCAAATCATTCAGGTAACACAAATAAAATACAACTTTTCTTTAGCTCAATGATTTTTCCTCTGTAGCAAGAGTGACCTGAACCTTAGAGTAAGTATCTACTCTTGGTCTACCAGTCCACTGCCAGATTACAACCAAGGAATAGCTTACCTTGAGCAATAATGCCATGTTTTCACTCAAATCAGATTTCAAGGAAGGGAGACTGTAAGGAACAATTAGCGTCAAACTGCTACTCACATTACCAAGCCATCTGCTTTCCATTTTTACACTCCTAGCAACGTCAGATCATGAGGTTTGGATGAGGCCATCCATTGTGCAGGAGATGCAGATAACTGGCGTGAACTTTCAAATATTGTTCTACTCATTTCTAATTTTTCCTCATAAAATTTTACCAGTGCTGGCTAACACACCAAGCCATGATTTTATTTTAAAAAAGAAAGCGTTCTTATTCTAATTATATTAGCAAGTTCTTTACTTGTTTTCCTAGCTACTTTGAAAACAGTCTCATTGTCCGCCCTTAAGTGATTTTTTGAAGGGCAAATAGAATCCAAAATAGTCTTACCTGATTTCTTAAATGGCTGCCAGACTGAAAATGAATAAATTATTAAATTCTAAGAAACACTTAAGTATTTATTACTTGATGAGTATCATTAAAAAATAATTAAGTAGAACATTGCACCTTCCCTTTGACCTGTGCAACGAATGGAGAGAGAGCAGCTTCTTTACACTTCAGGTGGAATTGTATAAGCTTTGTTTTGTACCTGATACTTCCCACGCCTATCTCAACGCTGTTCTTGTGCAAAGACATCTTCTTTAACTGCTTTTAAGCTATCAATGTTAGTAAACAAATATTGCCCTGATTTTCAGATAAAGGTATTTTTAACAACCCATGTCACTCCTAGACTGCTTATGTTTCTTCTGTTATTAACCAGCAGAGCAGACAAGTCCTGATTAAGACATCACAGGAAGTTTAGAAGTCAGGCATTTGTCGCCATGCTAGAGGATTCGACTTCTCAAGGCACCAGGTGCAGGGAGAGGTGCCGGTAGCGAGGTGGAGAACGGCGCAGGGTATAGTCCCAGCACATGCGGCCTGGGTGCCTCATACAATATTTTAGCTCATCTCACTGTCATGACACATTGGTGGCCATTTGTTCTTCCATTTCTTTAAAGAAAGGTATTCATAGATTTCACAGAACACATGAAAAAGGATGTTTTTCTTGAAATAAATTACGTTCTTTAAAGAATTCCTCCTTCCATGCTGGACTAGATGGCTTATTTAGAAAGTCATCCTTTACCATTTTCTTAAGCTGTCCAATACTCAGAAGAATTTGAATATTTTGCACGCCTATCTTCAGTAACGATTATCATTCTGACAACAGGTCACCTAACTTGCCTGGGGATCTAACTGCAGGAAAAAATGCATAAACACTCTAATTGTCAAGAGGAAACTAAGGAATTATTCATGTTTTTGCTTCAAATATTTCTAATGCTAATAACATGCTTTTCACAATACCTTTACATCTTCAGTCATCATAATTCTTAGGCATTATGTAAACTGTATTGTATTTCTTGCAACACAATTAATTGAACAATTCCATCATGGTTATACATCAAAAGTGACACAATCAGAAAGTAATCACAAAATAACAATTGTCATTAACATGCTGTAATCATACAACAGGATCATCTCAAAAGTCCTGATGGTATCAAGGTATATTTACTACGCTACCCATCTCCTGGACCCTTTTGCTCCTCAGTATCTGATGAGCCATTTACAGTGTAAGTTCCTGCTGATAAATCTGTTCTTGTGTTGTGTAAAGACTCGTTGTGAATTTAAAGCTAAACTATGGTATAGCGGCTTAGTAAGTCTAAACTACCTCAGAACGCCTTAGTTTTCCATTATTTTATTAATATGAAAACTTCAGAAGTGATAGGAGCTAACATGAACTGGATTAAAATTCATCTTTCAAATTATCCACCTTCAGGTTGGGGATTAGGTGGTAAAGGGGATTAACTTGTAAAGAGCTGGACTTAGTGGATTTCACATTACCTGCATCAAGCACTATGACATTTTCAAGGCACGGAAAGCTCATTCAAGTTCTGATCTTTCAGATTCTGAAACAGGAGTCCTGTCTTCACTTGAAACCTTCAAAAAAAATTGTTCATCAGTTAAATTGTCTTTAGTGCAACAGCAACCAAAGGTAAACATCAAAACTGGGCATCAAGTTAAGTATTTCCTTCATTCTGGAATAAAGTTTTAAAAGCGAAGAAAAGAAATGCATCTAAAACTAAAGGTCTAAACTAAAGTTCGTAACAGTAAAATGAACTCGCTGTGTTCCAGACGAAGTTGAAAGAATGCAGATAACACGTGTGCCTGGTGCCATCTCCTGGTAGTTTAGAGGTAAAACCATCACAACTTTTTTCCTACGTATCCTTCAGAAAAATGTCAGGTCTTCGGGGAAAGGTGGGGCAAGGAAAGAAAAGAAAGAAGAGAGAAAGAGAATTCAATGTTGTTCCACAGAAGTAGCTTTCAACACTCTCAAAAAACACAAAAAGTTATTTCATGTACGAGGTGGCCAGTATTGAGATGTAGCTACTTTGAAGCTAAATGGTATTCTTACATTGGCTTTAGAAAGGAAACATGAAATTTCTTTCATTTTCTAGAAGAAATAAGCAGTCACCTGAGTAAGTCTAATTTCAAAACACATTCAATACCACTGATAACATTTAAAATGAAAATTAATTTTACAAATTTCTACACGGTGTTCAAAACCAAAATGAGAAGTCCCTCTGAGAAGTCTACTCACCATATTAGAAGTTAGTGCGGTTTACTAGCCCATATTGCTTCATTTTAAAATCAAAGTCTTTTAATTAATACTTGAAATTCAAGACAATCTTTCGCAGCTGCACCATTCTTTCGTTGCTGTTGGTGAAAGAATAGACCATTGCTATTTGTAGCAATATTTCAAGGTTTATGTTTAAAACATAGCATTAGCCAACTTGGAAAAGAAATGTTACAGTATTTTGACAAAGGGCACAAGGTACCAGTATGTATCCTGCAAACTTTAATGCTAAAAAGACTGTTGAAAACAAACTTGATGAACAACAAAAAAAATGAAATTAGCTGGCTAATAAAATGCTTGTCAAGAAGTGCAGTATCCTACATACAACTCTAGGGTTAATTCCAGATAATAATAAATCACCAAAGGAATCCTGGATGACAGCTGTGAAGAAACAATGGAAGGCAGTAAAACAGCTCACACACACAGAGCAAAGTGATTTAAAGATAGCAAAGTGATTTAAAGATTTAGAAGACTTAAAAATAACAAAGGAACAGTGACGGTACTTGGCTGTGCTGGTGGCCTATCCTGCGTTCAGGAAAAGCTTTTCCTGGGAACCCTCCTATAGCACAGGAACTAAACAGCTGAGAAGGAAAAGTAATAGTTTCACCGAAAATCATGGAAGTTCAGCCAACTGAGAACTGCCTCAGCCAGCATGCGATCTACCAATTCCACAAGCTGGGCTGAGGAAAGGAGGGTGCAAAAAGTCTAACCTGCAGAACAAGAATAAGATCGACACATGTTATGAATTTTGAGTGCTGGCAATTACAGGGATGGGCAGCATTCTAAAACCCTAGGGAGAATCAAAGTGATGCATAGAAAATGGGAGGGATGGAGGCAAAAGGGCTAGCTATTTCTACAGGTTCGTAAGTACAGAATCTCCTCCTAAAGTGTGGGAAGAAATGACACAAAAGAGCTTGAGAGCTTGTAGTGTGAAGCACTGAGGCTCTGTTGGCCAGGCTAAGACTTCCTTTCTCTGCACAGGAAAAACTGGTTTTACTGAGGCTTAATACAACAATTTGTGATATGAGGGCTTTTGTAGCAAACAGAACTTTCATTTTAGAGATTATTTTGCTATGCTCAAAGGACAGAACTGTCCATATCATCCTGAGGGTAAAAAAAAATTCAAAATTTTAAAGAATTGGGAATGAGCTCTACAAGTGGATTACATCTTCTAGTCTGCTGAATGACTACGGGAATGACCTGGGTTGCCTTAAAAAAAGTGAAGGCGTACCAGTGATTTGTATTGTCCCAGGTTCATTGACAATTGTCATGGGGAAGCAATCATTAAATGTTGCAGAAAAGCCAAGCTAAATAAGGGACATTTCCTTCCACAGAAAGGGAATCAAGAAAATTCTGTCATAACATTGAGCTGTAATTGAGAAACAGAGCAATGACTAAAGAATTGTAAGAGACCTAAATTAAATACAACTGGGATTTCACATTCCTTATGAAAATTAAGGTTTTAGCATGAGATAATTAAAGCAAGGATAGCCAGCTCATGGTGTGCCAGAACATATAACTCAGCCTGTCATCTTCGTTCCTGAGAGTCCCTCCGAGTTGGTCAGGAAGCAGGCTGTCAGCCACACAAATCATTCACTAACCCATGGCCGTCTCCCTGCCGTTCTCCCTTGCAAGAGCCCCACAGCCTTCCTCCTGTCATGGAGCTGGACATGCCCTAAACACAAACTATAGGCATCACCACCGCAAGGAGCGATGTGACATGATAGACAGACTTATGTGCCTACGTCCCCATCGCACTTGACTGGCTTACGGTGAAGTGGCGACTGCAGAATAGTTACGTGACAGATACGCGCGCACTCCCTGGGTGCCTCGGTTGGGGGATATCGGATTAACCTGGCAGGGAAGCTGAGTGACACCGACCTAAACGAAGTGACGAAAATGAAGACGAGGGTTTGTGGAGTTTAGGATTTGGGACAGAGAAACAAAGATGAGATAATCGGAGAACGTGGAGTAAAAAGCAACAAACACACATTGTCAAATAACTAAAGCTTCACACAGTTGAATTATTGGTGGGGGGAAGGAGAGTAATGTCTTGGTAACATGAGAAGAAAAAGAGAGGTGAAGATGAAGAACATTCTAATAGAAGAAATGTAAAGGTTAAGAAAAAGAAAGACACTACTTCATGGACTTAAAAGACTAAATCTTTTAAAACTAATGAAATGGCAAGGGAAAATTAGTGTTTTAACAGGTAAGGGAAAATATTAGGATCTTTGTACCACAAAAGAAGTTCAGAAGTACTGAAATTATGCAGCGTTTACCATTAGATTACATTACAGCATATATAAGAAATGTAAAGAAAAGTAATGGCACATTGTAAAAGGAAAATGCATTCCCCTGAAGAGAGCAAAAAATTAACATTCCAAAACGCAAAGGGGCTTGGGGTTGTTTGCTGCGTTTTTTTTTTGGGGGGGACACGGAATCAGCGTTAACTGCAATACAGAACTGGGGATCGAGAAATACCGGGTGCCACGTTCACTGAGGGAAGCTTAGAGTTTTAAAAGAGGTACTGGGGGTCACCAGCACCGCTTAATACCTCCTGGATGAATCCTGGGAGAAATAAGGAAGACACAATTAAGTCTGTTGTTGATAAGCATATCCACCCGGTCATATCAACAACAGTTCTGCAAGCCATCTACATTGAAATACAGTGAAACACATTTGTTAAACCAAGAAGCATTTGGATTTTGTTATTTCATTTGGTTTTAACAGTAAAACAGGAGGATAAATGTGGAAATATTAATCATAAGCTGTACTACTCTTCACTGGCCTCATGCAACAGGGCTTTGAAAATCTTGTATTTATCACAAAAATGAGCAGCTCTCCGAAAACCTCAGAGAAAGCAAAATGAATGAAAAGTCAAGTGGGGAAAAAAGTGGGGGGTTGAGACCATTTTGGGACAGATGAATAAGAGCATGATATTACATAAGGTTTGAAGCAAGAGAGCTGATAATTCACACCTATCTAGCTTCTAAAAGCTGGGCTTTGGATAAAAAATGCTTCCATTACCATAGGCTTTGAAATATGCCACTCTCACTCAGAAAATATTTTATTCAGAAGACTAATGTATAACACAATCACTAGTGAACAAGACCCAGAATAAAGTTCTCTAGGCTAGTAACTAAATTATTCAGACCCTTTCAGAACTTCAGCACATGATTTGAGTACTATGCTATTTGTTTTGATCACAGCAGCATAAACCCTGAAGCTAACTGTATTTCCTCTTAGAGCAAAAATTGGAACCAACGGAGTCTCTTAGCTTTTGAGAAAAAGTTTTTATGATGATAAAATAAGCAATCGCACCGATTTACTCTTTTAGCATGCTGGCATACTACACTGTGTAATGACCACACGTTTCTTACCCTAGGTTTAAAATACTTCTGTTTTGAACGTCACTTCATTTTAAGGCTGTTCTGATCAGTTTATTTCAAGGTTAATATGGCCATCCAATAAAAGTATGTCTTAGATGATGTCTGTTTATTCCAGAAACTTCAGAAAAATCGTATTCAGGGAAGGATTTCATTTGCAGCTCTTCTTCGCCCAACAAATCTGTTCACTTTGCACTTACCTGCCTATTGATTGATTTTATCAGCTGACTAGCTGGCCACCCAGTTAATATGCCAGAAGACTATGGCTTCCCCTCTTCATGATACTGTTTAAATATTTCAACATTTATTTGCTGTTTCACTCACTCTCTCTCACCTGTTAACCTCTGCCACAGCTTCCTCCATTTGATAGTCACCGCTAGCTGCAGTGTCTTCCTTCATGTCCCTGTAATAAATAATCCCTAATTAACAGAACTGAGGTGCTTTGACCAACAAACAGCACCCCTTCAGCCTGAGAGGGGGTGAGCATGTCCAGAGCAGCGAGCTCGGGGTATCCCTGCCCTTCTCAATGCCTCTAAACCCTTTTCTTTTTGTATTTTTGCCATCCTAGGGATTTAAGGAGAAAGAGTTTGTTTCATCCTCCTCTCTCAGGTTCTCCCTGCCTGCCTCTTCCCAGGGCTTGCAAAACAGGCCATTTTTATTTTAGATAGCTACTGTGTGATCTACACAGCGAACGCTATCAAAAATCCCTCATAAACGGGGTACTCGCTTCAATGTCATTCATACCTGGAAAGTTATCATTTCTAAGTTCAAAAGCGCCTTCATGTGGACGAACGTATCTAAATAAACCCCGAAGCCGGGCTCCCAGCAGCACTTCCAGGCCGGGGGCTCGCTCCACCCCCGGCCCGCGCTTCCCTCAGCGCCGCCACAGGTGAGGTGAGGTGAGGTGACGGCCCAGCCCGGCCACGCGCGACGGCACCCAGGGCTGAGGGGGGCAGGTCGGGACACATTGAACACGGAAAGACCTTTTTCTTTCCAACAGGCAGCGGCTCAACCTGCACCCAACAGCCCGTTCCACCGACGGCGGCGCTCAGGACCGACCGGGCGGGGACGGGCGGGCTCCTGGTCGTGTCCTCCCCTCAGCCGCTAATGGCCGCCCGCCGCGCGGCGCGCACGCGCACCCCGAGGCGGGAAGCGCGCGGCCTGGCTAGCGCGCATGCGCGGGGGTGGGCGGCTGGGGCGGGAAGAGGCGGAGCGCAGGGGCGGGGCCGAGTTTGAACCGGGCGGCGGGGAAGAAGCGGCGGGGAAGGAGCTGTGGCCGCCAGCCCCCATGGCCAAGCAGCTCGGCCGGGACCAGCAGGGCATCACCCTGCGGGGCAGCGCCGAGATCGTGGCCGAGTTTTTCTGTAAGGAGCCGCGGGGGAGGGCGGGAGCGGGGCGGGAGGACGGGCCGCTGGTGGGCCTGCGGCGGAGCGACATGGCCGCCGACGGGGAGGGGGGGCGGCCACCTCCTCACTCACGTACCCCCCTTTTCCGCCTGTGTTACAGCCTACGGGATCAACAGCATCCTTTACCAGCGGGGCATCTACCCCCCCGAGACCTTCACCCGCGTCCAGAAGTACGGGCTCACCCTCCTCGTCACCACCGACCCCGAGCTGAAGAACTACCTCAACAACGTGGTGGAGCAGATGAAAGGTGGGAAGATGAGGCGGCCCTGCCCGCTTTGCTGCGTCTCTGCCCGCGGCTCTGGTGTTTCTCGCGCTGCAACTAACCGCTGTGGCTTCTTTCAGAATGGCTGTACAAGTGCATCGTGCAGCGCCTGGTGGTGGTCATCTCCAGCATCGAGAACAACGAGGTTCTGGAGCGCTGGCAGTTTGACATAGAGTGTGACAAGACTGCAAAGGATGAGAGGTGAGCAACAGTGTTCCCCTGCGCCTGCTCTTCCCCGTACCTGGCAGCTGTGCGGGCACAAGGTAAGCGCTGCGCGCAGCAGCGCTGCTCTGCTTCCTCAGAGCAGATGAGGTAGACTTTTCTCAGTACAAGCATCAAACCCTCCCAAACCTGCCACCTCTTACTGCTGTTCCTTCTGTTCGTCTGTAAACCAGCCGTTCTATGACTGAAGCATACATAATCCTCAGGTGTGGGCTTTGGGGATTTGTTTTGTTCTGTTTTCTAAAGCATCAGATCAAAACTTGATTTGTAATTGTCAACAAAGAATATAAAAATCCTGTATCAGGTACATGACCTAAAGAACTACTGCTTTCCTGTTGGTATGCCAAAATGTTCTCCTCCATTCCGACTGAGAATAAATGTAATATTCCTTACACTGTGAAGCTTCACAAACATCAATAACGGGAAACCAACTATTACTTAACTTTTCTAAGCTTATCTACCTAGGGCTTAGAAGAATGTTGCTACTATTAAAAAAAACAACCATATACCAAACAGACCAACAGAGTTTAATAGAGAGAACTGTATTTAAAGAAAACTGTGAGTATAGTAGCAGCTTTCTTTCTTAACACAGTTTTCCTGTTTTTGCAGTGCACCACGAGAAAAATCTCAGAAAGCTATTCAGGATGAAATTCGATCTGTTATCAGACAAATAACTGCCACGGTAACTTTTCTGCCACTATTGGAAACTGCCTGTGAGTATTCCTAACTTTGCTAAAGAAATCAAACATTTCTTTTGGAAAACCTCAACAACTTTTCCGCTTTAGAAAACATTTTCTCCTAATTTTTTGGAGCTTTTGTATTATTACATGTCATATACTAACACATTTCCGAGACAGTATTTTGTTAGACAGATTGTCTCTGGCAGTGTGCAGTATGGAAAACAGTATGTTGGATCAAATACCTCAAGAATTATCCTATAGTGTTTCTTGCACAACAAACAGTAAAAATAATTGCACCTGTATATACTGTGTGACATCTCTCATTAAAGAACTTGGAGCAACTTCCTTTAAAGGAACTAGTAGGTAATTTCTCCCTGAAATACTTAAAAGCTTTTTCTGTCAAAAGGACAGAACTTAGGGGAGCTTAACTACATACAACTAGTATGTGTACCCTAAGGAATGTCCGTTTTTATAAATACTAAACTGTTTTGTGACTCTAGCTGTGGACAGGCTTGTGTAAGTAACCAGAGTTCATACGAAGTGTTACACAGAGCTCAACTCCACAGTATTTTAACATGCTTGAAACTCATTTGAGAAAACTAAAATGGCTGCACATTAATATAACCAGGGCTTGTTTTCATGTTTTAACTACTATTTCTTTTCACATAACTAGTATCAGCGTAATTTCTGAGAACCTTGGTACAAGTCTGAAGTTCTAAAAGATGTACTTGAACTTCAAACGTGATTTTCTTATGCAAGCGTTACCGTTAATTTGTTCCCACTTGTTTGCAGGTGCCTTTGACTTGTTGATATACACAGATAAAGATTTGGCAGTGCCAGAAAAGTGGGAAGAGTCAGGACCACAATTCATAGCCAACTCAGAAGAGGTTCGTCTTCGTTCCTTCACGACGACGATCCACAAAGTAAACAGTACGGTGGCTTACAAAAAGGATTCCTTCCCCTAAGACATGGAGGGGTTGTATATAGTTTCTGTTCATAGTGCAGCTAAGTCATGAACACGTCATTAGTATTGCTCTTGCTGAAGTATGATACAGAAAGATGACAACATGTTTGCCTATGACAATGTGGTGTAATACTAGACTAAGCTGGTATTGTTTTTGAAGAGGTCTAAATAAGGTATTCAATAATGATAGTCCAATTCATACTTAACTGTGTGAGCCAAACCTATGTGTTAAACTACCACATTCACTAGAAAAACTGCCTAAATCTAGGATTAACTGATAGAATTGTGTTCAGATCCTGTAATTTAGAATTTTAAGATTACTATAAACTCTATTCTGTCAGCAGGCTTAATTCTCTCTGGTGCTAAAAAAAAAAAATCACCCCTGACATGCCAGTTCTTCATGTTAAGAGCCTGGGTTGTTTTATCACCAGAAATAATCCTAAAATTTATCAACAAAACAATTCAAAAGCTACTTGTACCGCTCTATGACAAAAGCAGCTGTTTATCAGGAAAAGCATATGCAAAGCCTTGTATATTAGCAACTGCTGGACTCATTCTGGGGATGGTGGTGTATGTCTCTAGTGTCTGTCAAGCTTTTTTTTATGGTTTGTATTCTTGTTTTACAGAATAAAGCTTGAAACTGTATAGTGTTCTGTAATTCAGAGTCTGTAGTACTTCATCTTTTAGATGTTTTTATGGATACTTACACTACACCTTACTTCAATACTGATAGAACCAAGGGCGGAACTAATACCCTCAAGGCATCATACTTCATCCCCCCCAGATATTGTTACTCTGTGCCTCAAAACAAGTGTTGTGGAGTCAGTGTGAAATCCATTCATGGATTGTGTTTGCCTCCAGTATAAATAGTCACCGTGACCTAAGGATTAAGCAGACTGTTGCCTTCCCCTATTTGTTAAATAGTACAGGACTTTTCCTGCATTCTTCACCATTTTTGGACTGAAGAAATTAAGGACTTTAAACTGTACTGTTAGAACTTTCAGGCTTTTCCCTGTTTTTATTTCCTTCACCAAATTCAGTGCAGCCAGAATATTTAATTTTTGCCACTCTTCCAGAGTGCTATACACATCTTGCTGTTAAAACAGTATCATTTCAAAAGTTTATTTAAAAAACATTGATTACATGTACTCCACCACTATTATTACAAAGTTTCTGGGCTTTCAAAGCAGGAAATAGTTCTCTCCAGCAGTCCCAATCCAGCAGAGGTGAATTTTTGTAAATCAGTAGCACATAATCATGACTTTTTACAATAAATACAGTCTAGGTACTTCAAAAAATATTATTCCCTCCTGAGGCTTGGATTGCACTAAGAGAGGAATACCTAGTGTCTTCTGCTTCTCAGCAATATTCTTAAACAAGTGACTGCACCACCCCCCCTAAACCTAGAAGGGGGTGTGCTTCAAGCTCGTCCCGTGGGGAGGACTGGATCCCAGCAGGGAGTGCAAGTCAACGGTAACAAATTTAAATCAGGACCTGACACCCACTGCTTTATACCAACGATGAGAGGGGGAGGCGACTGGTACAGCACCAGCAGTAACGAGTATTAAAAAACCAAACTTGTTTTGCAGAGATGCAGAAGTCAGATCCCTCTATCAAGTTCAAGTCGCTTCTTTCTTGTACCACATAAAATTTATCTTCTTCAAGAAGGACCAGCCCAAAGTCCATCTCCATCATCATATGTGTATTTTTCTCTTTTTTTTTTTATAGAGGCACCAACAGTCAAGAGGCATGGTATATCATTGCATAGAGATAATGTCCATGAAAACTACATGTGAAAAGGAACAGGCTATAAAATCCTGACGCTTTCATAAAGACCCTGCAGAACAGGAAAGAAAGAAAAAAAACCAAAACAATCATATTAATGCAATCTCCCAGAAGCCAAGCCTTTACGGAGGTGTCTGATGGGATTTGCTGATACCTAATGGGACCCACACTCTTCATTAGTTTCCCCTGCCTTGAGGGTCACTTCTGTAGCATAAAGAATCAAAATCAAAGAATTTGATTCCTCACCGCTGACAGCAGTATAGTTATTCTTAGGAAACCACATAAAGGATAAGATCTAGAAGTTACACAACAGGCATTCCTCACCTGCCTAGTTCAGCTGACGTATAAGCTGGTTGATTGCATCGCCTCTGCAGCCGGGTTTACCCATTTCCTTGAGAAAACCCACTTTGTTACGTGAAGCATGGCGAGCCACTGACAGATGGAATGGCCATAGAAAATTTGTGACTTTTTTGAAATATTTCCCAGCTGAGTAGATTTCATGAATAAGGTCTTCCAGGCAAATAATACCACAGTTCCCTGCAGGAAAAAAAAAAAAACAAACAACCCCCCCAACATTTTAAAAACCTAGCAAAACAAAAAGCCCCCCCACAAACATGACATACATGAGCTACCCAGCCTGTATTATCTCTCCCACTACTCCAGATTCACCAGTCCTCCATATGAAATCTTGCAAGATTTTCTCCCTCCCCTCCCTCTTAGGTCAGATTGCAAACACTCAACATCCACCTCTCCTCGATTCATTTTCTCACCCTCTTCCTCACCTAAATGTTCCTCTATCAGCATATTGTCTGTCAGAGGTACCCTCTTTTGCTTAATTTTGGCTTGGCCCCGCTTCAGGATGAGCTCTCGCACAGATTTCAGGTTGGGGTGTCTGTACAAAAACAAAAACCAGATTCTGTAAGAGAGAGACACGATGAAATGCAAAGCCCCATCCTACTTCTTTGCATAGAGATGGAAAAGTAACTCAGTAAAAACCAGAAAAGGGACAGTAACAAGTTTGATAGACAAAGTTGATGAAGCTTTGACCATTACTGGAAAAGCCAGCTATGGATTTCTGATACCAGATGGCGAATCAAAAAGTTATGGTATTTGCATATAAACTACTATCAAGTCACGGGACTGATACTTACCCCCATGCCACATAAGGTTCCACAATCCGCAGCATCTTCAGCGATAATGGAGTCAGTTTAACAAACGTTCCGGTGAAATTTCTTCTCAGCCGCAGCAACTCAATCACTCTTTTTACCCTCCTGCTCACTCCCTTAATACTGAGTCAGAAAAAAACCCACTATTAGTAACCTCATTTCTCTACTAGAGCAACAGAAGGCCTCAGATTACCTGCAAGGACCCTTCCTTTACTTAGAAATGATATGACAGCTACAAATAGTAGCAATAACAAAGGTAAGGAGTAACAAAAGTTTCTTACTCTACAATCCGCACGACAAAGGCCAGTTTGCGCTCCTGAGGTGCGGGCATCTCATCAGGTCTGTGCTCCATGCGCCTCAGCCGGACGTCGTCTCGGTGTTTGCGCCATGAATCTCGAACAAAAGCCTCAAGGCGTTTAAACTGGATTTGTTTCCCCTTCTGTTGCTAAAGGCAGAAGGATAAAAAATTATCACCCTTCCCAACAGTCTGAGAGGTTTGCATCTCAAAGGCCAAATGAACTTCAGAACCTGATGAACTATCCTCTTTTAGTTTTGGAGTCAGTAAGAAGAAAATAAAATTGATGATCTAAGCCCAGGGGAGGCAGAACAGAGCGGCAACATATGCATTTACAAGCATCTAGCTACAATTTATCAACAGTGTACAAAGAGTTTTTCCCCAGATAAAAAATAAATTAGGGAAAGTAGAGCAAGACCCAGACTACTCTAGGTATAGGACAAATCAAACAGAAGCACCTATAGCCACAGAGCTTAACTACGTACACAGGTCAGCCAACCACTGGGAAAGCCAGAAACAACTTACGTATGTGGGTAAAACAGCTGCTATGGCAATACCCTAGTATAGTTCAAAATCGCCACCCAACAGAAAATAACTGGGTTTCAAGTCCTTTTCTATAAAGGCACACACGGAAAAAAAACCCAAGCACTCAAATAACTATGAAGTATTACTAATTTAAATACAAAACACCCAGCTCACTTGAAAAAAAAAAACCTTTTCAGAATTATGGGAAAATTTACAGCTTTTTTAAAATTAAAAAGTTGTCTAAATGCATATCCTTAACTCAGGAACAAGTACATCCACCTAAACCGGAGTGCTGTCTCATATGAATAGGAGCTGAATGAGCATGGCAGTTACCTGATAATATTTCATATGCACTACTGGATAAATTATTAGGCCATTTTAAAATTAAAGTATCTAATGTTACATGTCTTCTGCCCTATTTCACCTTGTAAATCACCCACGGAATTGGTCTGAATTTTCAAAGCAGGCAGACCTGATCAAAATCTCATCACCAGGGCCATTTTTCTAAGGAGAATCTTAAAAGGTGGCAATTTAACATTATTGCTTACGCTTCCACCTCGGAAATACAGCAAGCCATTCGTATGTCTGAAACCATACGCACAGGAGTTAACAAAACGGGCAGGAGTTGTGCACATAAAATCCCCCCAGATCCCCCGGGAAAGCTTCAAGCCGTTCTCGCGACAGGAGCCGAGACGCGACAAGCCCTCGCCGTGCGGGGAGCCGCTGCGGATCCACCCGGCCTTCCTCCCCGGCACAGCCAGGCGCTCCCGGCCGCCGCCGCCCCCGCACCGCGGGCCCAGGCCCTCCCTGCCCGCGGCCAGCCCCTACCTTCCGCTTGTTGAGGAGCGCCTGCTTGGCCTGGGTGGCCTTGATGGCCTGGTAGGCCTTCCTCTTCTTCAGCAAGTTCTCCGGCACCAGCGGGATCCGCCGCCTCGGCCTGCGGGTGGGGAGAAGCCGGTCATATCCAACCGCACCGCACCCCTTCCCCGCGGAACGACAACGGGAACGACGGCGCCACCCCAAACCCCGCGACCGCGCAAGTCCCCGCCGATGGCGGCGGATCCCCCCAACCCGCCGCTCCGCCACACTCACTCCTCCTCCTCCATTTTGCCGGCGCTGCCGCGCATGCGCGGGGGCGGGGCGGTGTTGTGTCATGGCCGCCCCCGCCGGCAGCCTCGTGTTTTCCCCTCGGTCGCCAATGAACCTGAGGCGCCCGCGGCGTTTGGCCGGGCAGGGGAAGGGCGGCTTGTGTTGCCCCAGGCCATACTCTCTCCGCAGCAACAGAGGCCGCTGCGGCGCGGAGGGGCAGCTGCCGGCGTAGCCGGGCCGGAGGCTTTGCCTCAGACTGGGACCCGCCGCAGTTTACAGTAGCCACGTTTGACAACGCCGTGGCGCTTCAGCGCCTTCCCTCTCTGCTGCTCCCCCGCCCAAAAGGTGTTAAGGCCAGTGTTAGCCCCGTTGTGAGCAAAGGGGAATGGACGTGATGGGCTTGCAGGGCTGTGGCCTCTAGAGCTAATGACAGCCCCCTGCGGCTGGGCGGCCATGGCCAGAGATGCTCTTCGCCTGCAACATGTCCCTGTCCCTACGCCCCTGGTGCAAGAGGGACATCTCACTGCGCCAGAGGCCTGCGACACAGAAACAGCCTTTCAGAAAGAACTTGTCTTTCAGCCTCTCGCCCCTGAGCTTCACCAGGCCATTTTCTCTTCCCTCCCTGGTGGCTTCCAAGCACCGTGGTCCTGTCCCCAAAGAGCAGGTCCTGCTTGAAGAGCCGAGTAGGCCCAAGCGAGGGCTCATGGGCCACACAGCGCACGTGACGTGCCGGTGGGCAGCTGGTCACAGCCACTTTTGAGGAAAGGATCTCAAATGTGTCCAGAGTCCTGTGGAGTGGGCAGAAAGGCAACCTCGGCTCTCGGACAGCACGCAGCACACCACGTCCAGCCGCGCTGGGGAGCAGGGTGGTTATGGAGCAGGGGACGGGCCATGGGCAGTTGCCACGCAGAACTCTCAGCCTTCGAGAGAAGGGGAAATTGTCAGGAGTGTTTTGGACGGCACTCTCACCCGTAGATGGTGCCATAGCCTCACACTAAGGGGATGTTGCTGCATCTGATGGGGCTGTACTCATGTTCTTCAGCCTCCGCTTTGCCATGTAGGGTAGAAGAGGGATGTGTGTCCATACACTGGACTTGAGACTTTCACTGCGTCTCTAATCAAATTGATTTACGCCAACCATGTTTTCCTCTTCAAGCTAACAGTTAAGAGCTTGAGCCTTTCACTGGAAAGCTCAGTGATGTCAGGGTTTAACTGCTCACTTCAATGAAGCTGCAAACCTGTAAATTAGGTCACTTCTATTTTGACACCTAATACTTGAATATCTGTATTTGGAAACATCCCAGACTCCAGCACCTCAGGCATATGCTCTGCAAAGAACACACCCCTTGGTGAGCAAACCCAGCTTCCTATCAACTATTCTCTGATGCAGCCTTTGGGATTATGAGACAGAAAGCTATGAGCTTGTGAAATAAATCATATGAAACTTTCACTGAAGAAACCAGAAGCAAATCCATAGCCACATAAATTTCACTCTGACATTAGGGTAAGCTGCTCCATATAAAAATAGCTGAAACGTCTGGTAGCTCACGACAGGCAAATGTAGACAATTTAAATTTACAAATGAACATGCTTTGTTTAACAGAAGGGAAATGCAAACGGGATCTCAGGTACTTCATTATTAATGGTACAGAAACAATAAGTAAGTAAATATTTCAAGCACTGTTGCTATGAAATGTCACACAGTGTAGCAGAATACATAGGCTGACTTGTTTAACTAATAGTTATATTAATGAATGACTATTCAAATGCCCTTTTTGCAGGGTTACTCAAGAAGTGTTCTCACTTTCCTGGGTAATAAGCTGTTGTAAACTGACCTTCAGCATTCGAACTCCTATTCTCTTCTTTTTTCTTGGCAAGGCCTTACATTTTCTGAGAATTCCATTAACTGTTACAGGCAAATCCAATGACTACACACTTAGAATAGTCACCATCCATCAGTGATGGATTACATGATTTCTCCTAGTTTATAGGTAATTCAGAATGATAGGTAAAATCCTTTACAGAAAACTGAATACCTAGTCATGCCCCTTTCAGTCATTTACATTCAACGACTTCACAAACCAGCTACTGGCTTCCCATCAGTGTTTTTGATGAAGCTCCATTGTAAATGCATTTTCTCCATTCTTCACCAATGCGTCTCAGATAAGGCTCTGAACCCACCCAAGAAAATTATTTTTGAAAACAAGGTTTCTTATAATTCAGCCTGTTGCTTTGGGGAGGGTGAGAGGGGAAGGCAGAGATCACCTTTAAGGACCAAAATTTAATGTGTTGTATCAGAAATGTCATTCCTAAAGCAAGCCAGGAAAACATGTATCTTTTCATCAGCAGAACAGAATATAGCCCTTTTTTTCCTGTACTGCATGGAGGCTTTTTGCACTTTCATTTCAAAATTTAAAAAATAATAATCAAAATGTATTTCTTTAGCAAAGCATGTTACCTTTTGGTACTAGCTGCAGCAGGTCTTCTATTCTGTTTTGAGATGATGTTTGAAAGGTTGAATAGAAAGTTCAAAATCTAAACGCTGCTGATATCTTTCCAGAATGGGCAGGTTTTTTCTCCATCCTGGAAGGGAAGAATTAAAAAAAACCCCACGTTTCTCTCAGAAAGCTAGGTCCTGCTTTGTCTGAGTTGATTGCCTGTATAAATATAACCTGGAATATTTTACAGATGACAAAGTGACCCAGCTGTAATCACACCAGTCCACATTGGAGTGCTGTTGCAGCACGCTCACAAATCACTGCCGCAGTTTCTGCCTGGCTTGGCTGAAACTCATCACAGTGCAGCTACAATACCATCAGGTCCTGTAGACCTAGCCAAAAGCAGGTCCCTTCATTATGCTTGGGACATTAGAGCAAATGAAAGCCAACAAAGACAAATCTCCCTTTTCTTCTGCAGGCCTTACATGACTCATGTTCTCTAGCACTGCGTCTCACCGGCTTTCATTTTATTGTGATACTTTACATGGTATTTTGTGTCATGTATTTTAATGTTTATTAACTTATTCGTGGATACAAATGTATTAGAAAATACAAAACTAGCAAACTCCTGCTGATGGGTCTGAATCTCACAAAAGGAGATGCTGTTGCTTTGTTTCATTGTTGTATGGGTGTACTCCTCTCCCACTAAGTGACCACAGCTCTTGCTTGGATTAAACGTTTAAGGCTATTTTCTCACAGCAGTAGAAATAAATAGCATGGACTTTAGCTGCAGCTTAAATCTTCACTTTCATTATGCCAAAGGCCTGGCTTTCTGAAAGTACCTGAATGGCCCTGTCTTCCCATCAGCTGAGATGTTTGCTATTTGGTATACAGATCGTTTGGTTTTGATGGTGAACTGTACACAGATGTGGAAGGAATAAGTTTCATGCAAAATTCTAGTCATCTACATTGCCAGGCTGTTTCTACAGTCATGCAGTGATGGCAGTCATGGACTCTAAATTTCTGAAGTTTTTAATCCTCGACAGCAGTTTGTGCGCCCAAAAGTATTTGTTATGACATGCTATATCAATAGAAATTTCTTTCTCTATATTTGTTTCTGTTTAGATACTGCCAGTTACAGTTCTTGTGTTACAACTTTTCTTAATATTTCTATAATGAGGGGATAGTTGATAGTATGAAATATTGCACTGCCATAGTTCCACAATTGTATCTAAGCCATATTCCTCTATAAATATAAAGCAAGACTGTGAAGCTGTCATAGCATTCAGACTGGTATTTGGTCTGCAGTTTGAAAGTGTCACATACGCAGCTTGAAAAAGTAACAAAACCACATCACTAGTTGAGCACACAAATATATATAAAAACATATAAAATGCATATATGTGAATTTGTATAAACAAATGTAGACATAATGAAATGTAAATAGAATTAAGAGTATGTCAAGAACTGACTCACTTCTGCGTGCAAACTTTTAGGGCTCCTGTGATGAAATCTATAGTGCAAAGTAAGAGGAGGGATGATGCTGACCTGACTGCAGAATCAGTGCCTGCATTTCAGAGAGGACAGCTAGGTAAGGAAACAAAGGGTGGAGAACAGCACCGGGACAATGATTCTGAAAGCAAAATCAGGAGTTGAGGTGGCATGTTAGAAACATCTTGTCCATCAAACTTCTTGCCTTATTTTATCATGTCATTTTAAGAGAAGAGTATAAAACCCCATTAAATTAATTTCAAAGCCCACAAAATCTGTATTGACACTGTGTGCAGTCTCAAAAAAAGAGTCATGCTTGAAGTCTATCACTCTCACCAGTGAACCGTGCCCCAAGCTGAAATCTGTCTGGAATGAATTCCCTATAAAAAGAGCCAAAGAATTAAATTCTGTTTATTTTGCCAAACCGTGCTCTAATCTTGGGAACATTTCAATGGGTAAAATACCTTGTGATCTTAAATTATGCCCATTTTCAGATCTTTTAAGGAGAAAGTTCATATGATTTGGAGAGAGGCCCAAGAACTACTCTATACACACACTCAAACCAACGTTTAACAGAGAAGAGAGCTGGGTGGTCTGAGACTTTCTTTCATGAAAATAACAATCATATGGAGATAGACTAATATTTAATAAAAATATTTTTGTGGAAAGCCATGGATAGATGCATATTTTTATACTTTTACAAATAAGGTTCCTCAACTTTGGCATTTTTGTCAGAAACCCTGCAAATCAATTTCATGTTTCAAAAGGAGTAATTTGGGTATAATGCAGAGACATGGATGAGACTAACGTAGGTGTGTACCCTCAGCTAGTGGCCACCTAATATGTCAAATTCAAAGGGTTAAAAAAGTTAAGTTTTTGGCTTTGTGTCTTCTGGGGAAAAATGAGCAAGGAAAACCAATTCAATTAAAAATAAATGTTTAACACTTTAGATTTCTGCCCTTGTCTTTTCACCAAAGAAATTTGCTTTATTCAGACTTTACAAGTAACCCCTCAAAACTCTACTTTGTGACCTTACAATTCATTGGGAAACGACAACTAACTGTGTCACTGTACTAAGCTGCAGGTACCTGTATAAAACAATACTAGCTATGGAGTCCAGCCCAGCCACAGGATACACACCTCCTGGATAGAGCCCACATGTAGTGGGAGTTACTACATCCGCATCCGTTGTGAGTCCAGCCTGCTGGGCATAACCGAGGTACAGTCACAAGATTTTTCAGGATTTGATCCTAGATATGGCCTCCTAATACACGAGCACAATTTTGATCCAAAAAGGGGTTATATATTTACAATGACTAAAAAAAAACCAACAAAGCCAAAACCTTTCAGAATAAATTAGCATTATCCTTACATTTTCACTGAGTTCAAAGGAAACAGGATCATACAGAACCCAGTATCATTTAAAACACTACTTTCTAAATATTGTGCAATATGCATCTTATAAACAGAGTCAAGTAAATACATAAATAAAATAAGTCTCCATTGACTACACCAGGGTGATAATTAATAACACACCCATTGCAGCGAGATCATGTTGCTTGCTTCCCTCGTTGTGGTATAACTAACAACCTCATCTTGCAAGCACCTAATTCTGTGAGAAATCCCCCTGGTTTCCATGGCCCCACGGACAACTCTGAACCTCTCCCGCTCTGGGATATTTGCCATGCTGGGCCAAAAGTGACTATCTGTGGGAGGTAGGAACGCTGTACTTCTCAAGAGGCACACAGTCCTACTTGGTAAGACTGAACATGAAATTATTGCTCAATGTGCTGCTTCATTTATGTCTTCATTGTCTTCTTCAAGCTGCCTCCTTTGTGAGAAGCACAGACTTGTAAAATACTTTTTAATGTGGGCAGTTTCCCATGTGCGCAAGACCAAGTCCTCCAGCACTGCCCCAGTGGAGAGGCTGGCCAAGTTTCTTCAGTAAATGCTACTGCCCTTACTTCTTCTCTTTCTTAGCACAATTCATTTACAAGTATTAATGTAAAATATTCTAACTTTGAAAGCTTAATTTTATAATAACTATTCTGAATACTTCGCTAGAAGAAAAGCAGACTACTAATAAACCCCTCACACGATTCATAATTATTGTCCTTGGAAATTATATCTGGAGTTTTAAGTGGTTTTATGTTATGAATATTAAATTACAGATTTACATCTGTCAAAATGTTCTGACATTTCCTAAAGGAGTTGTGGTACCTATTTACAGGTTTTCAGAGTGAAACACTTGTAAGAAATAAAATGTAAATGGATTTAATTTTACTTCTAAAGTACTTGAAAAGGCTTGATTAATGAACCTGGAATAGAAAAATTACTTTTCAATTACAATAAACAGAAATGAAAATATTTGTTTTTCTGTCTCGTCTACAAGACAGTGTACAGTGTCTACAATTTGAGTGTACTACAAATTTAATTGTATCTTTAAAGAAATGTGCAGGTAAAAATAGAAATCATTATATATGGTCTCCACAGGTCTCTATGACCTCTCTCCTTCCTCCACAGGGATGAAAAGCTACATTTTATTGGGGAAAAAAAACGACTGAATTATGTCTGAGATGAAAGACAGTGAGGAAAAAATAGGTGTCTTTCCCACACTCAGTAATTGGGAATCCTACCTCCTACTAGATTACTTTTTAATTGAACCTTCGAGATAAAAATGCAACTAATTATGCCATTTAGGTTGCGGAAGCATATTAATAAGTACACCACAGCATGAACTATTCATAAAAATACTACAGACTGGGGAGCCATTAAAAGAGATGGAATGGAATAACCTAATTAGGGAGTTTATCATTTCAACATAGACAACTTAATAGGAAATGCACTGTATACCCAGGTATGTTTTCTGTCCTAAATGTCAGTGATTCCGTTACACTGGTGGTGGGTAGTAGTCAATGCATTTTATCTTAAAAAAAAAATAATATTCTGCCTTTATAGTTCTGGTTACTGTCACCAAACTACATAAAATCCTTTAACAAGTTCAGTTTTGGAGACTAGGGGTGGGAGCAGTTGTTCCAAGGAGAAATAGCAATCAAAAGAGAATTAAAACATCATAAGTGAGAAGTGAGCAGCAATGATTTATTTAAAATCACAGCAGAATAGTTTTACTGGTTTGTAGGTTACGCTGCTGAGCTCTAATTGAAGCTGTGGTTCTGAGTGCTGTAACGGTGCATGACAATAGGACTATAAAGATCCTCTCACTTTTTTCCCCTGTTAATTTATGCAGCGAAAGTTTTGGTTGGAACATTTTATTTTGCCTACAATTATATGTGACGTAAAGATACGGAGCGTTTGTATTTGACCAGGCAGGGAAACAGAGCCTGAAGGATATAAGTGGTCACAGGGGCTGGTCCCCAGCCGCTCTGAGCTGCAGGTGCAAGGGGAGGGAGGAGACGCTTGCAGGGTTCTCCTGGCACAGCAGAAGACCTTATAAGGCTGAGTGCTGAGGCAATAAGATGGCAGACAAAAATCAGTAAATAAAAAGGCAGCAATGATTCACAAATTTATATATGAAATGATGGGCTTTAGATAATTACTAAACTTGGGAGTAGGATTCTAGAATTACTATAGATAAATAAAAATATCAGCTCCATGCTTAGGACAACAAACAGAAGAGTAATTCAGAATTATTAGCAAAGGGATAAAGAACGAAGCAGAGACCATCCTTACATACTGTAACCCCTTACGCCCACATTTTGATTGCTACAGCTTTGGTCAATCCTTTTTCTTTCGTCTGCCCATCCCGTACTTCTGCCGACTTCCCCCCAGGATAGACTTGGAAAAGGTTCAAAGAAACAAGATCAAAGATACGGAATAGTTTCCGTCTGTGGAGCAGTTAAATAGACTGGACCCTCGGGCTGGAAGAAGGTGTCTGAGGGAAGATAAAACAGTCTGTAAAATCAGAAATGGTGTGACAGTTGCTCCCTTTTTCTTCCAGCACAAGAGGTAGGGAACCTCAGATGCAGGTAGAAGGAGACAGGTTCACAATAAATACCAGGTTTTCCCAGCTCGTGAACTCGTAGTTAAGACGCAGACCTCTTAGCCACCAGATTCTGGGAAAGGCCATATGAACCAAAAACTAGAAGAGGAACTTGACCCTATCATAGACTCCTGAGTCTTAGATGAGCGCTAACGTGGCACATCTGCCAGCCATTTTTATAGAATGAAGATGCAAGGTCACATGCCATTTTCTGTGAGGATACTTGCCCTGCAAAAGATCTATTAGAGATCTGGAGATCTGTTTACAATATCAAGCTCCAGACAGAGCATTAAACAATTGGATTTTCAAATACTCATAGTTCCTCCTTTGGTTATTTTGGCAAACTACCTTTCCAGGGGTCAGATGAATGCAAAACATCATTTGAAAATACCACCTAACATGCAACATTTAAGTGTCTCACACTATCTACAGCATTCATAACCTAACTTTTGTAACACTTTTGACTGTCTTTACACCTACCTTTTCTTTATACATTTGGGCTATATCATGAAATTTATCTAGTTCAATTCCTGAACAGGTTAAATTTTGCAGTATTCTTTCTTTCTGTGCAGGCAGCGAGACTCCCAAGTGTTCTTCCATTTCTCATAATAGGCATGCACTCCATTTTTTCCTACAAAAGGTGCAGATGTTTCTTTCACAATACTCAGTCCATTTTTATCCTAAATCTTTCACATACTGATCCTAATACAGATAAGCCAATTAAGAAGGTTGTTGAAAATGAACAAATTAAAGCCCTGGGGCTGAACCAGATGTAAGAAAAATATCAATGCTATGCCAAAAACCCTCTTCTCCAACAATGTACAAGGCTATAGCAAAAAAGGAAAACCAAACTGAACAAAATCAGTGTTGCCACAGAGGGACCAAATGATCCTCTGGTATTTAAATTTGTGTAGAGATGGGAAAAAACAGACAGTTGTAGGTCCAGGTGTTGTTTGTCCAAAAAATGTCAAATAATCTTTTAATTGTAGTGCTACCTGACTTTTCCCTGCTATATTGATTTGGAATATTAAAAGGACATCAGTACTTGTATGTACACCTCAGGTTTGTGTGTGTTTTATATCAGGTCTCAAGCTGCGCTGATAATCCCATTGCATAAACCATGCCATCTTGTCTGTCTAATCTCATAGCAATACCAGTAACACCTCTCGATAAAATTGAGGCAGTTCTGTTCCAGGCTTTCTGCCTAATTTCTCTTCCCATGGCTGAGGAAGTCACGATGACTGCTCCTGCTTCCTAACACACTGCATTTTTATTTTGTCCTTGCGGCAGACTGGGGTTCTCTGCCGACCTGCACATTTTTTGCAACAATGCTTGCACATGCAACTGAAACATTTTTAATTGCATTCAAGGCATAATGGTAGGTTAGCTATCTGTTGTAAAAGCATACAGCCTCAGCATTGGTAACCCCCTGTCTCAGTAAGCTGATTTTACCAAGCAGAAGAGTTACACATTCCAGCCATGCATCCCCATCCACCTCCACCCCTCCCCAGTGGATCTGGCCTTTCTACTAGCCCAGCTCTAAACTTTTAATTTCAACTGAGATCTATCCTATTTTGTATTCCCCCTTGCTATTATAGCAAAACATTCGAAAAGGAAGACAGAAATTGCTTTCTTTGCTTGCATATAGAAGTAGGGCTGATTTAATCTGACTGCCTGTCTTTCTCCCCTGTTCACCTGTACTGCATCCCATTTTCCTGCCTTTGAAGTTCATTCTTTTCACATCTTTAAACAGCCTTGGATAAACGAATCCGTTCTTGCAATGATCTGATGTCACTGGTGTCTGAAGGCTAAAAAGATGAGAAAATTTGCCAAAGACTTGAGAACAGATAGAATTAGTGAGAAAGGGGATCAAGGCGCTAGTGAGATCCAGGAACCGCTGCCCAGACTACCGCTGTGGAGAGCACTTGAAGGAAGCGATGCCCAGTTGCTTGGTTCCAGCGTCTTGGAGCATCATCCTTCCAGTTGTGACATTGCTCAATCAACTATCAGAGTGAGATGGCAAGGGTACTCACTCATCTTGAAAGAAAACAGCTTTCACGTTGCTCAGCCTAGCGTCATGAGGATATAAGATGAGGGGCATGCCTCAACAGGAATAAACCACAAAAATTCAAAGCAACTCTGCTGCTTCTCTGCGCTGTGCTCGGCACGACTTACTTCTTCCCTGACAGTTTTCCACAACCCCTGGCAGGATCAAGGCCTTTCTATATCAGATGCTATATTCTCACATCTAAGAGAGAGTTTCTGACTCAAGAGACTATAGTGAGGAAGAGCTAACAAAGAAAAACCGGGTCCTGTTTCTAAACCAGTCAGCAGGATAACAAACGTGTCTTGCTAGTTTCAATTTTCTCCCCACTCATACTAATGATACTGCAGATTTTTTTTTATATGTTATATAGACAAAGGAAAAGATTCATCATCATTTTTTCCTATTTTTTAATAGTCAGAATAAGCTCCTTCCTGTCAGTACACAACCTCAGCAGTGAAAGAAATCGTTTGGGTGCCGGTGTGCTTCAAACAAATGTTTGTTCTCAAAACAGAATCTTCCTCCTCGGCATCTGACATACTGCAGTTATATCAGAAAAATGCACACACAGGCACATGCACACTCTTTTTTTAAAAGCCGTTTTGTCAACTCACTACCTAATGTAAGTGTTAGTGCTATGTGAAGAGGCAAAGCTAATTAGCTGGGTAGATTTTATCGAGGAAGAGAAGGCTCTTAAATTTGTAGGAGAGGGGAGAATCTGACCTACTTTATGTATATACTGGTGCTTTCATTTTAGATGTTTTCAGTCTTCCTAAAGGCAGTGGCCAAACGTATAGCCAACATAGAAAGGCTTTGTGTATTTTCATCCTACTTAAATTAAGTGCTTCAACATAAGTTTCAGTATCGCCCTCTCAAAGCAAAATAATTTGTCACAGCGTTTTAGACAGGCAACAGAAAAGGGAAATAAATACCTTCAAACTCATCTCTTTCCAAAATCTTAAAATGTCTGTTCAGAAACACTTTAATATGAAGAAACAGTGGGGAATAGTGGCTTCTCCATCTCTCATTCTCTTCAAATCCAGACTGGCTACCTTTTTAGAAGATAAGCTTGAATGAAAACTATGTTATCTGCAGGATTCAGCGTAGAGATAACAAGGCGAAGCATAATGCATTATCAAAACATGCTGCTCCAACATGATCTTACTTCTTGTGTCGGAAGGACCGTGGGTCAGTGAAGAGGTGCCCATGCTGAGGCTGGGGCTGCCCAGAGGAGCTCCCCAGCTCCGGGGACACGCTGTAGCTGTGCCCAACTCCTGCCAGGGCAAACCCCATTCCCCTCCTCTCCTTCCCTTTGTACCCTGATTTCTACACATTAAAAAGTGCACATGCAGGTCAGGAAAGAGCCACAAAACATTCTTGGCACATCCTAGTGAGGCTGAAGGACCGCAGACTACATTGCAGCATATACCTGTATAGCCCAGCTATATACTGTAGCCCCTGTATTTCATTTTGATCCAGATAAGGATTTAATTTGAAGAGTTCACTTCTTCAGAGATACTTCAAAACCTGGAAGGGAGTACTGGAATGCAACCCTGTTATCTGTTTGTAATGATTTGAATAGACACCTGGATTTAGTGGTGCTTTATTATTATTACAGATCACCCACCAGATGGTTTAAATAAAAATACTTCAAATGATGAATAGCTCATGAATTCTTCATTCACATCACTTTAAAAGTTTGCTTTTTAGAATTTGCATTGTGCAGGTGGTGCCTTGTGTATGTTTTTTGTTGCCTATTTCTTCTCCAGTTTACAAACCACCAAATCTACCAGCTGCTTTCAGAATAATCACAGCTACCTGTAGAGTGTGAATACTCCTGCCTGTACACACGGGCATTTCCACTGATTTCTCTTTCTACAACCAGAAATTCACCAGAAAGTTAATGTAAGGCTTTCCATACAGAGGCAAAAGGGAAATTTGGAGGTTTCAGTGGAACAAATGGAAATAATTTTTTTTTAATTCAGCTCTAATTAAAACTAATATCACTTTGGCTCCTGCTAACACCATTAACAGTAAGGAAATTTGTAGTTCAAACTTCCAGCTTGCTAAGCTAGATGCTGCTGCACATATGGTATGTGTGATCACTAACTGTTCCTGATAAAAGCCCATATGCGCTATAACAACTATGCAACAAAGACAGTGAGGCTTTAGCCTCAGTTGTTATTAACTTGTTTCTCAATTTCACTCTACTTTTAACTAAGAGATACTGGCTGTCTAACGTCTGTTTTCCCCTTACGCATAGTCTCTTCTCACAGTCATCACAGCTCCGCTGGAAACCACCGCTCAGGTCATTGTGCCTTTCTAACCTGGATTCACACTGCTGTCAGCAATGCTCCCCTTCTACTACACAATGCTGGCAAGCCGGCAGTACAAAGGTATTTTCTTCTATGAACAGAAATTTAAACTCCATTCTGAGAAGGTACAAAGCCTGACTGCTAAACAGCATTCAGCAGAGGCACGGGCTGCCATCACACCTGGATCTAGCTGAGCACCGGGAGGGAAGCAGCTAGGATGAGCCAGCGGCTGGGGGACAATGCTGGAGAGATGCCTGCTGGCATAGGGGATGCAAATATCACTTAACATACTGTGTCCGTTTGAAGTCAAAACACCCTTCTGGCGGAGCTTGGGATGCATCTCTGAGCTCAGGGAGGACTTCAGAAGAACAGACCATGTCCAGCCTTGGTTTGGAGACTAGTGAAGGGAAGATCTGTGTCTGTGTTGTGGTGCAGGTTCGGTGGGATGCCTGCACGTGCAGGGCCACGCAAGTGCTGATCTCCAAAGTGGAGACAAGACACAAGGCCACACGGACCATCGGGCTGAGCCAGCACGACTTGTAGCTGAACTACAACTTCTGGGCAGTGACTGAGTGGGCAGCTCGGGAGGACACGCAGCTCCTGGCAGAGGGAGCCAGCAGCCCTGAGCCACCAACTCACACAGGAACAAACGCTGCTGTCGCTCTTCACCGGTTTAAGTGAAATGTCCCTTCCTTGCTGCATTGGTTGCAAGTGAAGACACCCAGATATTCTTGTAAAATTCAGTCCAAATGCACAAAACATAGCTCCCTGACTTATGCTCTTCTTATCAGCTTCTTCAAATCAAGTGTAATTCATCAGTGCTTTCTTGCAGCTTTCTTTTAATGACAAAAGTCTTATACAAAAGCAGCACGATCAAGAACCATGCATTTTACCAGTCTTCTCCAAATATGTCATATTCTTACTATATCATTGGCGTTAATAACCACTGTCATACCATACAGTCCTTTGGGAAACTGCACTACCTGCCAGTAAGAAACTTTTCTTCATGTTACTTCCTAAGTAGTCATGAAGTGTCTTTCACAAAAATACATACAACAGGAAGCATTTTTCCTGTTCTTTTTTTAACTTGATTTTGAATAGAAGTATATTTTTGTTTGTTTGTTTGCTTGATAGGTTCTACAGGTGTTGCCGGTAAGGTATGAAATACTCCCTTCCACCACTTCAAAATTCTTTTAAAATCTAGGCCTTATGTTACCTTTCCCGTGAGCTTAATTGATTTTAATAAGTTAGATGCTTATTTTGTTTCTATAATTTATCTCATTCATCTCATAAATCTCTTTCCTTGCTTTAGCATACCTTTTGGCAGACACATGCCCAGAATCCATTAAGAATAATAAGTACCACTGGTGCAAGTATAACATTTTAAAGGCATTAAATTAGAATTAGTGGGTTTCTGAAATGCAAAGCACATGCCAATGCCAATTCACTTGCTGGAGAAGATAGGATATAGGTAAGAAACGGGGAGGAGTGTTGCTTTGGTGGCTGTCCATTTTATGCCCGCAGTTTTTCTGCAGGTGTCTGGCAGAAATTAAACACACTGTCTGCAGGGGAAGGTTTATACATGACAAACATAGGAGTATCAGTCTATTGTGAGCCAGCACATCTTTGTACCTAAAAAATATCAGTGAATGTCTATTAGCAGAGTAAGCTCATCCATGCATTAAGTCATAAGGATGTTTAAACAGAGAATTGTGTTACTTAATAGGCAAGCAAGAGTCCGTGTGCTGTTCTCTGACCGAGATGAGGAAGATCATTCCCAAATATTTTGCAGTTTATGCAAGACGTGACTGAAACATTTGTCTGTGCACAGTCTGGTTTAAAACTTCTTTGGATGCATCCCCAAGTGTCGTAACAAAGTGGTCACTTCCTTCTCAGTCTCAACAGCTGAGTGGGAAGATGGTCACGGCCTCCTTTCCCCAAGGTGCTGGCACCTCTGTCGGAAGCATTTCCTCTCAGACCCTTGGTTTCAAGCTTGCTTCAAGCTTTCCCTTTCCTCCAAGTCTGATCTGGTAGAATTACAAACCATTTCCCATTCAGAAGGGTCTGGCGGTTGCTGGGCTTTTCCTATTTTTATATCGCTTTTACGCTGGTGCTATCTGAGCACTTGATAGAGATTTCCTATTTCAGTCTCCTGACAGGGCCACTGAATCAGAAATTCCATCAACCCTCTAGAGCTGCCCTTGCTTTCACAAATGCACTTTAAGCTGAAAACAAAGATTTGGACACATAGTCTGACAGCTTGTATTTCATTACTTTCTGTCCGCAAGTGCTGTATCTTTATTATACCAAGTGTAAAAAGGGATAAAAAATAGAACTATGCTAAAGCTTAGTTTATATAACACTAATTTAATAGGGAGCTATTAAAGGACAGCTAAAATAGAAACATGCCCTTTAGCCCAAAACTTAATTTCAACTGAACTTGTGCTCTTTCCAACATAACAGGAGGCCCATGCTAATTTTGTAAAAATGAATTTAAGTTACACTTACTTATTAGTAGTATTTTCATTGTGACTGACAAAAACACAGAAATTTCAGCTTAAATCTTTAAGCAAAAAAATATTCCCACAGATATTACTGCAATTAAACTTGCCTTGAAAATTATTCACTCTTCAAAAGCTATTAGTTATCAGGATAGTCATAATTCTTTGTGATTTTTTTCATTTTGTTTAATACTTTTCAGAAACTTAAGTCTCTTGACTTTACTGAAATCTGAGTTAAGCCGTTTCATGAGAGAGAATTTCCAATGCAATAGGTGCTCTAGTTTGTGTTAAATTAAGTGCAAGCAACACAGGTCATCTCATGATCAACATGACTCTTAGATACAAAGAACCCCTTGCCTACAATACTGTCTGATAGCACCTTCCTTATGGAAAAAAATCTATACTCGAAAATACAGCTAAAAGGCCACCTCTGGCACATTACAACAGCAAAAATAAACTGAAAATGTCATATTTTTTCCACAAAAAAAATTATAAATGGGAATGTTAACAAAAGCAAGAAAATTAAATAGGCTAAACTGCAATACAAAGGCCTTTATAAATATTATGGAAACAGAAATGAAAATGTATATAGATAGCTATATAACTTACGTGTATAAACTTACACACATAACTATATTCAATACTAGTGTAAAATCCAGAAATGTTCAAAAAGAAGGTCAAATACTGTAAAGCATTCTTACTAGAATTTTAAGAGAGATTTGATCCAAAAAGCAAGAAGGCACATCAGGTCTGTGGGGAAAGAATTGTTTATGAAACGCTTTTAAGGGGCTAGCAGAAGATGCAGCACAGATAAGGCTAAGGTTCAGGATATCAAGATAAGGTCTGGTCTTGGCAGTAAACTTTCCGCATTCTTACTGGCACACACAGCCTTGCAAGAGGCAGCTTGTTGTGAAAGACCAGAGATGCCATGTAGCAGCACCACAGATGTAAAACTAGAAGACTGGAAGGGGCCTCAAGAGATAAATTTAGGTCCATTTCCCTATGATAAAGGAGGATCCTTTTTTCCTGTTATTCCAGACTCCACTGCCTGCCCATGTAATCTGTTGCAGGACTTTGCTATACTCATCATTATGAAGCCTTTTCAATGTATAACCTTGTCCTGGTTTCAGCAACACAGGACTAATTCGTCTTCTAATGCTTGGGAAAACCACACTTTTAGAAGACCCTAGTGTCTGCATTTGTGAAAACATGTACTTTACAGCCAGCCATGGAGTGGGGGTTTCAAGGTCTGGGTGTTTTCGAGCTGGCCAGGTGCAGGGATGAGGAGGAGCAAGACCCAGGCACTTGCTCCAGGCTGCTGACAGGATTATTTGATACCACAAACGTCACATTCAATATAAATTAGAAAGTTTGTTGAGGAGTTCTCTCTCTCTCTCCCCCTTGATGGTGGCAATCCCAAGAACTTTTGCCCTGGTGCTGGAGCCCTGAGCCCTTCCCTTCCTCCCAAAGCCGTAGCACTCACAGTGTCCAACATTTGCTGTCCCCTGCTGGGAGCGCACAGCTTCCTCCGGATAGAATGGGCTGAATGCAATCCTTATATATTTTATATTGGGATTGGGATTAATGCTGGTTCTTTAGTATTCTTAATATTAATTATTTAGTCTTATCCTATTAAATCTATTTATATTTCAACCCTCGTGTTTCCTTGTTTTTCCCCTATTTCCCTTCCTGGGTGGGGAGAGGTAATTGGGATGAGAGAATAATTGTCTAAACAACAGTAAATTGTTGTGGGTTTCTCAAACCATAACAAACCTTCAGTGCTGCACTTTAAGCTCATGACAGTATTCTTTTTAAATCAACTGCAGAATTTTTTATTAGATTATTAAGCGTGGGAAAATCGGTAAGGGAGAAGTCCAGGCAGTTAGTGCAGATGTTTACTAACTCTTCTCTGATTGTGCAGGGCTGGATGGGACCCTGTCCTTATTACAGGGGTTTACAGGACTGTGGCGTCACTATCCAACTGTATGAGAATTTCCCGCTGCAAGTAGTTCAAAAGCCAGCTGCAAAGCCATCTTCCTAGGAGCACACTGCAAAGAGCAAGGCTGGCCTGGGAGAAGTGGCTTGCTAGAGATCTCTCGTAGCATCCTGAAGACACTCTAGGAAGCACTGAGGCTCTCAGGACAGTCCTAAGATGCTGCCTGAGCTTAGAAACATCTGCAGGGTGCTTACAAAGGAGATCATCAGAACTAGGGAGAAACAGGGATTTTTAAGAGTTAGCTCCTTCATGCTCTGGACCACAGCAGCTGTCTTGCAGCTCATGAGGGAGCAGGACGGAAATGCCACAGTAGCCAGCTCTTGGCAGGAACCACGGCCGCAGCACCGGCATAATACTTTCAACACAGACAGAATTTCTCTCTTTGTGTTCCATGAACTAAGTATCTTGTCTTTCTAGTGCTTAGTAAACACAGTTACACTCAGCTGGGGCTCTCGCCTTCCACAACGGTGTCTCTGCCAACAGCTAAGCTACCAGACTGCGCTGTTCTGTAAACTGCCCATTTCCTCCCCCTTTCCCTTGTGAGTGGCAGGCAGTGGAATCCCAGGGCTGTTAGGAGCAAGTTTATTGCATGTAGTCGGTAAATATTTGTTGTACTGAGTCTCTTAGTTGTTCCTCTATTATTTTTTCCACAATCAGATTAAAACTGGATTATGGCTTAATCTTGATTTTATTGTCTCCGCCTAAACAGTAGCACAGTGAGAGTGTTACTTAACTTTTTGAAACGCTTTCACACATAGTTGAAATGACATTTCATTTGGTAGAGACCCTAAATTCATGCAGAGGGAGAACAAGAGAAGGAATAGATGCCCACAGAAACCTGGCAAGGGTGCTGAGGCAGCATCTCAGCTGATGAAAAGGATCCCCTAGCTTCCATGGTGGAACCAGGTAGATCCATGACAAACAGGCATGGGCTGTAAACTGTAGCATGCTTTAATTCTTCTGAAGTCTTATACAACTATTTTGCATTTGTAGAGGTACTGCACAGTTGGTTTCAGAAAAATAGCTAAGAGTTATTGTTCTGCCTATTAAAAATAAGTTGTACATGACAGTTCAAAAGTCAAAAAGGGATCAGGAAAGCATGGAAGAAGCAACCCTAGAAATGGATCTTCATTTTCCAAATCTTACTGTGTTAAACGAAAAAAATCTTAGTGACAAAATAATCACTGACAAAGAGCTCTGTTTCCCCAGAGAAGGTCTTGACTTCTCTGAATTAGTCAGGGGTCATTTGAAAATGAGGAAAAACCTGCTGTGGTGACCAGTTCTGTGCACTTTATCACAAGCTGTAGGAATTTCCCATAATTATGCTTTACAAGTAAATTACCATCAACATAACAAATGCATCCAGACATTAAATGTGAACAGAGATATTTCTGGGTTCTTTGAAGAAGGAGAAAATATAAAGCAATTTGAGTTGCTCAGAAGATAGCCATAAAAGCACCTCCTGTTTGAAAGGATTTTGCCCGTATCTCCTACCAAGAACAATAATAAACAATAACAATAATTGAGATTCCTACAGGGCCTTTGACCCAAGAAGCTTACAGAACAAAAGGGGAATTCCTTTCTAGTTTTCCAGGGTTTTGTTTTGTTTTATAATCAGGGACTTGAGGGCAATGCTCTAACTTCAAGCCATGACTCGTGGTGGGGGACAGTGCTGATGCTCACAACACCCGTCAGAGGTGCTGGAAAGACTGTGGCTGACGCAGACAAAATGCCCATGGTCATCCACCTACTACAATATAATCAAATTCCCTTGGGGCTGGCACAGGGAGACCCGCTTTGCTTTGTGTGCTTTTCTTTGAGGGGTAACCTGTCCCATTTGAAAGATTTGAAACAGATGGGGAGGCCAAAACATGCCCAGTCTGCCTGGAGCTAAAGGGCATAAGAGTAGGACCCAGCTCCGATTCCTTCCTCCATCTCTTCCAAATTCAAGTCTAAGCACACTCATGTGGATTGTTGCCTCTGTTTAAGAGCAAATTAATTACAGGCATATTGGAAATGTGAACAAATTAAAACCCTCTTGCTTTGTGTATTTGTGTCCTCTGGTTTGAATTTCCTGAGAGAAAACGGGCAATTAAAACTAGATGGTTTGTGACACAGAATTTCCTAGCGACTGTAAGTAGCCGTGCTAGAGCCGACACATGGCTGTGAGAAGGCATCATCCAACCAGGCAGCCAGAAGCTCGTAAAAGAATAATTGAAAGGATTAACGAGGAGTACCATATGCTCACAATTTGGATCCGGCCACAGGCAACGCAGAGATTTCTAGCACAGCGCAAGGCCAGAAAAGGTCACAGGCACCCATATCTTTAGAAGTGAAGGGAATAATTCTCAAATGAGAAAGAGTAGCTATATGTAGGACACGGACGTTACTTGATGAAGGATCTGGACAGATGAGTCCTAGAGGATTTTGCCGCATCTGTTCAAGACATTTCTGCAAATCCAGCTGTGAGTGGCTGGGGACAGATCAGGAATTGTTCCTCTGTCTCAGCTGCCATCTGCAGCCCAGTTTTTAAGCTGAAACACTCCAGCTCTGTGGGTTCTGTGCTAAAACAAGGACTTTTAACTGGAGTGTCGACAATGAAGACAGGTAGCGTGCTCTGACGCTGTTGCAGCGGAGCAGGGAGTGCTGGGCGGCTCCGCTGTGGGCAGCACTGCCAGGAGCCCCTGCTGGATCAGCTTTTAGGGTCCCATGGGAGGTGGAAGGATGATCTTGTTAGGACAGCACTGCTGGCTTACCGCAGACTCAGTGTGTGACCGTAAGCGCCTGCTGTTATCACTACAGCCTGAGCACACACTAGTGGAGTCATGGGAGAGGAAACTTCTTCCAGGTCGTGCCCAGACACACCAGGGCTGTTCACCAGCATGGCCTAGAAGAGGAGATTAGAGCTGCTTCTCACAGGCTTGCATTTCCTTTCATCTTACCGTACATCTCGAAACAACACACCTGAAGAAATAAACCAAATAAAAAAACCCAAAGATAAGCTGTTTATTGTCAGTATGTCCTTTTACTCCGAGATAAACCATTAAACTCTTCCCAAAATACCGGAACGCCAAAGACAAAGCTGCTTTTGTGACAGAAAGTTCAGTAAAGATGTGGGACTCAACCCTTCTGCATACTGAACTCTCTTCTGTGAGCTCATAGCCAGAAACAGGACACACACCGGGAGAGCCTAAACACTGACAGTACAGCAGCAGTAAAGCAATGCTTGCCTGCTATATAAGGAATAGATCTTCAGACTTGCAATCTCAGCGAAAGGAGGAAGACGTACTAATAAAACGCTATAAATACAGAAGTGTTTATAGGACAGATTATATAACACTTTGAGCTTCGTGCCTTCCCCTTCACTTACAAACACCAGGAAACGTTTTCTCTTACTGCCTCTTTATATTAAAAGGCATCTAATTTTAAAGTCAGAAACTGGGCCAATATGTCATGATTTAAAACTACAAATTAGTATTCACATGAATAAAACGCTTGCTTTTCATTGTGTTCTATTTGCTCTCTCTACCATACCTTTCTTTTTTCTCCCCAAAGAATATGCATTTTTTTTCTGTTTGCAGAGTACTGCTGAAAGCAGTATTTCCACAGTTTCAGAATACACGAGAGAAAAATCTGTATTTTAAAAATGCACTAATTGGAGGAATACACTAAAAGACTTAAGTACTTTTTAAAGACAGGCAGGGTAATAGAGGGCATCTGTTCTTTGCAAATAAATGTCAAGTAACAAGCCTACAAGCTTAAAATAAAAGATGTGAGCAGCTGCTAAACAGAGGCCAGAAGTTACAATGGAATGAAGTATTAAGCCTTTTCTTAATATGTTGTAAGGAAGACAGTCTGGGTTTGCCTGGTTAACATGAGGAGATGATAGTTAGATCCCCATATAATCCTGAAGTTGAAAGAAAATGCAAATAAAGCGATATTTCATCCCAACCTATCCAGAAGAGCGAATACAGTAGTTACATTGCTGTCTCCAATAGGTTTAACTGCCACGCTAAATATAAAATGACTGCATGTACGTTTTGAACATAATAAAGTTTTTGCCATTTTCTCCAGAAAGATGCATGTTATAATAAGTAGATCTGCTACCTCTAGTCTTTAAGGACAGTTTTTCTAAATAGTTTGATTTATAATTGCTCGGTCCTGTGCCGGAAAGGAAGAGAAGGCCAGCCACGTAGGAAATAGCCGACAAAAAGCCCATGCTGTGGGAGTGCATCCCTGGAGTACACGCATGGGAGGGAGCCAGCTTTGTAGCACTGCAAGAGGTTCAGCTGGCAGCACACCAGGAACATTTTGCTCCCAACTCAGAGTGAGTATGGGAAGAGGTTGGAAAATACAGCACCTTCACAATATGTCATTTCTCATTGCAACTAAAAGCTGTCATGGCTTGAGGGAAGAACATAGGAAAAAAGGAGCTGGAAAGAAAGCATATGGAAAACACAGGAGGAGAAGAAGGTATGAAATAGGGAAGAAAAATGTAAGGAAAATAGGGGGATAGAGTGGGTGGGCAAATTAAGAGAGCATTAATACGAGCAGAAGAATAGGAAAGGAGAAAAAGATCAAAGACCAGGCTGTTTTTTCATGGCACTAAGCTAGAAAATGGGCTCATAAGACCAGCTCTGAGCCCAGCAGGGCTGCTCTCGGGAGCAACTCTAAATCTAGTCAAATCAAATGTCTGCCCACGGCTCATTTTCACCCACCCGTACCTTAGATTAGCTTTTACTGACCACACACGTCAGCATCTCCACATGAAAAGGCTGATGAGGTAGAACCTCTCAGGGCTCGGTGCAGGGTCTCAGCTAGGTTACGCACAGCAATGCATACCTGGGCACAGTGTGCGTTACAGATTATTTCCATTGTGAATAATATGGTCTTGTCCTTTTACAGATATCAGAACTGCTAATCTGCACTGCAACTCCCAATTGGTTTCCCTGTTTTCCACAGGACTGTGGCCTCTCCATTTTTTCAGCAGATACCTTTACCTGCACTTTCCTTTTCCTTACCATCCCTCTTTTGTAGCCTGCAAAGCTCACAGTTAAAGGCATAAGGAGAGTTGCTCCTTGATTCCTACTAGGAGCACAAGACCAGCTCTCTTCCCTTTCCTCCCAGCGGTGTGGGAGCATGGCTTCCCAGTACTGCCCCAGGGGTGCTGAGCGAAGGAGACTATGGACAGGGATATCCAAGCTGGGGGCAGCCGAAACACCTGGCCTCAGGCTGAAGTGCAGAGCTGGCCAGGGAACAAATCCATCTTCTGTTTGCATTCAAGGTTTCAAAATCTGTTTTTTGTTTCAATGAGGAATTAAAACAAACCCTTTCAAACATTTCTATGAAACAGAATTGTGTTGAAACATCTGTTTTCTAGCTGAAGACATTTTTTATTACTCACTCTCAGTATATGACCAGAGACTCTCTCCTAGATCCTTCCAATTAAATATTTTGTTAATATTTCCATTAAATATTTCAGGTACACCAAATAGCATAATTTGTTCATCAATGACAAAAGTGTAGTAGATGGGAAGGAAGAATGTTTGAAATATTTACATCTGAATTCTACTGATGAGTGAGAAGAGCAGCTGCAGCCTTCAAGGGAGGAATAAAAGGGATCATGGCCAGAAGCCTTTGACCTACCTACAGTCAGCAGTGGCTACCTTGTCCCTTTGTCCCCATCATTCTTCATTATCTGCCACTTGCACTTGCCATAAATGAATCTAGCATTGTTACCATCACGGGAGCAAGTTCGGACTGCACCTCACCTTTCCTAAATAGATCCATTTCCTCTGTTATTAAAAAAAGAGAACTAAATAATGCAGCTGTCTTCCAAAACACAGGAACTCACTGGCATTAGTGTATCAATGCCAACTGATGATTTCCTGAGCATGCGTTTAATGGAGGCTACTTTCTGCAAGGCCACAAACTACAATGCCATTCCTCAGATTAAACATTTATTATTCTTTTGCCATTAACAGTTTACTTTCTTCCTGACTGTAACTCTGTGAAAGACCATGAATTTTTTAACTGACCTTTTCTTAAGGTTACTGCTCAGATGTGTTACATATGAAACTCAGTCAGTCACAACAAATTCTTTCTTTTTGTCTCTGCTGTGTGTATACCTACAAATAAACTACCTTCGAATCCCTTAATAATGAGGAACTCAAAGAAAGATGCTATTTATCAGTTGTTTATTAAAAATAATTTGGTTGATGCGTGATTAAAAGATACTTCAAGTGCATCTGTTTCTCAGGAAGAAAGGAAATATGAAATCAATACATGTTTCAAGCTCTGTTTCACAAGGGTTAATTTAATTCTTGGCAATGAAACTGAAAATTATTTCAGATTCAAGGAAAAGCAGGGCTAGGAAAGCAAGAACCAAACTGCAGTAAAGGCAACCTTTGTCTGAGGTCTCGGGGCGAGACCTGAGCCTGTTGTCTTCTGACCTGCTGAAAACATTCCACATGGGAAAGAAATACTTGCTATTGGGGTTCCAACCAGCACCAAAAATATGAAAACTGGAGGCTCAGTGGAGGTACAAAAATGTTTCATGCTAAATATTTTTCCCACTTTTTTCACCTAGAGAAGTAGTTCAGCTTTGTAAAAGCTTTTTCAAGGGGTCTGTTTAGGCACTCACTGTTAAAACAAGGAATATGAACCTGCTTATTTTTATTACTGTTTTAGCTCAAGTAAAACCAAGTAGAATAAAAAAATTGTGGTATTTCAGTTCTACCTAAAAGGGATATTACATTACAATGAGAGTTATTTTGAAATATTAAAAAAAATGTTGCTAAGGACTTAGAATCTGCTAAGTAGTGAACTGAAGAGTCTTGCTTTTTCTTATTGAGAAGTCTGAACTTTAACTTTCCATGGTTGTTTTTCCTATCTCCTCAGCTGTGGAAGTCTTTGGAGTCCAGTAGGGATTCTGAGGATAAATACACTGAACATTTTGTCTTCAGTATTTCCTCAGAAGCAGAGAACATAGTGTTAGAGAAAGCGTTACTCACTTCTGTGATCTGTCAACTCATTATAGCATAAGGAATAATATTAAACATTTTCCAGAGAAAAAGAGATTTCAAGTCCATTAGTTTGGACAGACTGTCATTGTGTCATCTTGATGTCACATCTGGTATAGGAGCTTGATTTCAAGCATGGTCTTTTGTGGATCCTGCTCAAAGAGTTGAAATTCGAGCTGGACAGAAAGAAAAATCTCTAAAACCTTTTCCAGTATGTAAATGTTATTTTCTTTAGTCTATTTCCAAGCACTGATCCATACAGCTCTTGTTGATGCTTCACAGCCAAGCCGAGTTCATGTGGTGCTGGGCAGTTCCTCCTTGACCTCAGGAAGAGGCATGGAGCCAATGGAAAGGAGACAGGAAACCAGAAGCAAAACAAAATGCCCTTTTTTCTTTTTCCCCTCCCCTAAGTGGCCAATTTATGACATACAAGTACTTTTAAACATTACCTGTACACATACACCGTTCCTGTTGCTTCACCTGGCAAGTGAAGGGTGGGAAGCATCACAGCAGCAAAGAGGACAAACCAGGTTCTCTAAGATATGGTCCATATTACTGAAATACCGGAGAATTTCAGAGCGCAAGAATGTTACTGGGATTTTTGCAGAAAGCACAGTTTCACTGCAAGTTGTGCTGGACCCACGATGCCTTGTTGGACTTGCAATGAGATAACCCAAGTGGAGGACAGAGTTTGGTCTTTGCTGTAGAATCTGAGAAGCACCAGGAAGAGTCCCTTCCCTTCTAGGGCACACCAGTCACTTGTCCGGATCAACTGCTTTGCTCTGACACTGTCACCTCTTGAGATCACGTGACCGCCACAAGCAGGTGGCCCTTGTCTGCCTCGTGCAATACTGTTGGCATAGGCTGCAAAATGTTCCTTCTCAGGGGAGAGGGGAATAGGCAGAAAGAACATAGATTGATTTTCACATCCCAGCTAAAGCTTGGTAAAATTAAAAGATTTTTTTTGAAAAAAAATTAATAAAATAGGGAACATCTTTACAGGTCAAATTTCTGTCTGCAACTCACTTTTAGAAAAAGATTGTTTGAGGAAGGTTAGGTTTCCTATTTGTTTGCAGGTGGGCACTCCCACTATTGAAAAAGGTTAAGTCAAAATCTCCACACCTGAGTTCCTAAGCTCATAAATTAGATGTTAGGCCCCTACACCAGATTTCAAGGATTTGCAAGTAACCACAAACAGAAGATACTGACAGCCCTGAATGATGGGTTGCTCCTCTGGGTGCTCGGGTGTGACTCTGCACAAGCCTGGTGCAGGCAGCAGAGTACCCGGTGCCGATGCTCCCCTGCTCCAAGCCTCCCACTCGGCACAAGACAGCGCCCTTTATTTTGGCTGTAGCAAATGATGTTCAGTAAAGCAAGCTAAAAAGAAAAGAGATAGCCTAAGAGATGTCAAATTAATAACTTCTCAGATCTAGGCTCCAACCAGTTCGAAAAGCTTTTCTGCTGACAGTAGGTTGTTTCCAATGCTAAGAACGAAGTGTTTATCTTTATCCTTTGAAGCTGTGCCATTCACACCAATAAATACACAAAAGCCCTGAAATGGATACTTACTAAAACAACATGCCTGTTCAAAATTATTATATTTTTCTATTTCAAACCACATTGTACACAGAAATTTTTTGGACCTTTTTAAAGACAAAAGCAAGAAAAATAAAGGAAAGGAAAAAAAATTAAACAATTCTGTTCCTCTCCACCAAGCAGTAATGTAAAATAGAAAAGTTATGTCAAAATGAACGACTAAATGGGTATGCTTTCTGTAAATCAAGCCAATACAAATTTCATAAAACTTTCCTTGTTAGAGGTACAAACCATCTGTTAAAAGAATAACATTGTCATGCCATAATATTATCATTTGCACTGCTCCAGCTGAATGCGAAGTTGCCTATTGCATCGGAACAACAATATCAGGTATCACAAAAATGCGTCTAGACTCATGACAGCACACTACCTGAAGCCAGCCTGACACTGGGAACTGAAGTCTTAATTACAGAGGCACTGCTGAGATACTGTTTTCTTCCAAGCATTAGGTTACTGGTGCACTGAAGTTATTAAATAGGCATCTATAAAAGTTAAAATCAATTTAATATGGTTTCCTAAAAAATATCCTAATTAATCCTTGCACACTGTGCTTATATTTGGGAATTCAACTTTGTCATTCAGGTTTTCACCTGACATTTAGGAATGGGTTAGCCATTATAGTTATCATTGCAATAATTATTTACGGGTATCCTCACTTTTTGCTCAATAACTTCTAAATAGCCACGTATAAAAACAGTTAAGATTATGTAAGATAAGATCAACAAACAAATCAAGACTTTAATAAATTCCCACAATACTTCTATTGTCAAATTTCATAGTCGTCAAATTTGTGAGCATCTTGCAGCTGCACAAATGACAAATCATGCCACAAAGCTAAGCTGATATCACATGAAACTGCTACTTCAGGGTATAATCAAGGTCACAGTGGTTATTTATCAAATGTGTAAGTAGTTATTTTCTGTCATATTTCTATATTTGCATCATTAAGATAAAGGAAGTTAATACTGAGGTTATGCTTGAGCATAAGAGGTACATGGAACCACTCTATCCGCTTTCAAATTTCCAGAGAGGTCACAGGGGTGTGCGCATTTCTTCATCTTGTGACAAATACTACCAACTTTATTGTATTTATTTTGTAAATTTCACATTTATGAAGTTACCTCTGCTCAGATTGCTCACAGATACACAGTGTTATTTTATTACCGGAATGAAGGGTGTCTGTAGTCACCTGATTGATTCAATCTTATTTCAGAACCACAGTGACTCAGGGCCACATTTTGAGAAGAACCTGGTATCCAACAACTTTTATTAAAGCACCTTAACAAAAGCATTTTAGGGGGTTTGTGTAAGCACCATAGCTACTCACTTTTAGAAATAACTTGAAATGAATTCCACTCCCATCAATTCATTATCCAGTCCTGAAAAGAAGAATGCATCTAGAGATTTCCCACGACTCATCCTGAAGCTTTCTACTCCTGCCTACTGCTGTCATTCCCTATTTATGCAAGACCAGAAGCGCCCTTCTTCTGTACCCTAAGGCATTTAGTCATGTATCAAAGCCTGGGTTTTTATTTTATTTTTTTTTTTAACCAAGAGAACTCCTGAAAGGTATTGTCACGGGAATCAAAGTAGGGCAGCAGATAACTTGAAGTTGTATTGTAATCAAAAGGTGTTCCAAGGCCACAATTCATAAGCTTGAAATTAAAAGGTACACTAAAATTTTTCATGAAGCGCTGCAGATGATCCATTATCTCATTAGAGCCTAAAGCACTTGCACATATTTGAATTCTGGATAAATGACTTCGTTGCATTCATTTAATTTTCAAACCTTTTCTAATTATTTGAAGAGCTCTTATAAGCTCCATAATTTCTGAAAGAATTATGTATAGATATTACCAACTAATATACTCTTTTAAAACGAAAGGAGGGGAAAAATGTCCAAGGATGAAATTAATTCACAACTGAGCTTAAAAAGGTGTTAAACTGTTGTAAGGAATACAGTACAAAAGTAGTTTACTGTATGTACTTGGGTCTAAAGATCAGTATTTCACATACATACATGCGGACCACTACGCATATTGTAAACTATCCACTCCCACAGAGTGGTGTTTGTCAGAGTAGCGTAAGGAAAGATTAAATCCTACCAGCTTTGTGCAGGCTGCAATTACAGAACAGATTTAACACGAACAGTCCGAGAACGACAAGCTGGAAGGGTTTTTAATTCCATTTTCAGCTGCTTCTAAAACATGTTGTCAGCTGCCTGGGTTGCTGTGGTTTATTATGACTTTCTGATATACCCCTCCAAGAGGAGTTCATTACTTTTTCAAAAAATGCAGTGACATGCCAGCTACTTCCAGCTAGAGGAGACTGCAGCGTGAACAGGGGAGCAAGCTATGAAAAATACATTTGAATTCAGCTGGTTTGTTATGCAAGGTCATATAAACAAAGAACTATCAATCATTCATCAGGTGCAGATCTGCAACACAAAGAAAAAGGCAAGGACTAAAGGAAAGATTCCGGTATTTATTAGCCCAGCTTTTAGGTCTCCTTCACAGCAAAAGCACCCTTAAAACCAGGCTTAGCAGCTCAAGGGGTAATTCCTGCCTTGCCTTCTCTACAGCAAACTAGCATCACACTGGGTTTTGCACACAGTTCTCCCACAGAAGTACAATTTGCAGTGGCTGGAAAGGTAAATGATGAAGTTGCTCAGCTATGGCCTGAGAATTTGTACTTGGAACTGAAGACCCTTGACCTTAGGAAGACGCTCCTTCTGATATTTGAGTACAGGCAGTTGGTTAAAGTTTTCTTTTTCATTATCTTAAACTGTTTGTTCCCTGTCAGAGTGCAGGGCCTCAAGGGGCTCATTTGGACAAACAGGAAGAATCACTGGGGCCCAACTTTGAGAGCAAGAGGTCCTGTGCAGAGAAGTCACACTACCTCTACCACCTCTGGCAGCAGCACTCAGATTTCAGCTGGAGTGCACAAAGCCAGGTGGCTCAGTGTTTTGCATCCATACCCTTTGGAATGACAGAGCTGAATTACAAGCTGCTCCTGCTGGTGTCCCTGCTTAGATCCAGTTCTCTCTTTCACTCCATATCAAGCCAGAGCAAGAGCCACCAGAGACAGATTAAAGAAGCTGGGCTCAAGTGCCCAGCTCAATACCCAGGCTATCATCATTATTGACCCCAAAAGGTAACTAAAGTATTTTCTGCAATACCTAAACCAACTGGAAGAGCATATATTCTTCATCCCAATTTTTTAGACAGATTGATAGATACCATCCAAACTCCTGACACAGAATAACAGAAAATTTAATAGCAACTGCATGACCAGAGACATAATAGTGACAATTAAATGAAGAATTTATTATTGCCTTCAATTTGAATTATTATTCAAATAATGTTCCAACATTTCTATAGTTGCTTTCTCTGTATATAAATGGAAGAGTTTACATGTCATAGCTATTTGGACCTCCTGGTTATCAAGCAAGAGAAGGAAGAAGAAAACTCAGGTCTGTAGTGAATATTGTTTTAGAAAAAGTGTGTCCCTAGCTATTCTAAGGAATTATAAAGGCTGAGGATAATTGATGCCCTCAAGCACAGGTGAATCTCCATGGACATGAAGGTAAATATAATCTTCAAAGGCAACTGTACAGCAGGCCACTAATCCTACCCTGTCCACATTTGTTTGATCACAGCATTGTGGAGAGTAGCACCAGAAATGCCAGAAGTCTATGTTTCTCCACACTGGTGATGCAGTTTTCCTACACTCTGTGGAAATCTTAGTAATAGGACTCCCTCCTACACTCATCTCTTCATCCATCCCCATGGCTCCTCCAGAGTAGGCACTGTTCCAAAAAGCCACCACCATGGCTATATTGCTATTTTAGTCCATCACAAAAGCCCAAGAGTTTTCACTTTGCTTTCATGTGTTCCCTTGCACATTTTCTTTGTAGATGGAATTACATGACATTTTATAATGTAAACTGATGCTGAAAAACCTCGTTTTCTGAAGTGTCAGGAGCCAATATAAATATCAAAGCCTAGAAGCCATTGAAGTGTTTGTGATATCTTATTAATGCTGTAAGTAAGCTCTCCTAGAAAAACACTGAAAATCAAACCCACATACCACAATACAAAGGGGTCATTTAAAAGACACAATGAGGGACTTTGACATCAATTAATTTGCTTGCTAATTTACAATAAAATTGCCTACTGGAAGCAAGGAAAGGACACATCACAGACAGGTATATTACAAGTACTATGGTGAAATCTGTTGTTCACCATCATTTGAAGTGATGGGACTAAGACCTCCTAGAGGGGCACATGTGATTTAAGATACACAGGGCAACGCAAAAGACAATTTATCCTTCAGAAGTATCTTTCTAAGCCAAAGAGTTTTCCACTACAGGGTCAGTTTTTGAAGAAAGGATGGTGAGCTCAGATAAGGGACAATCTTCCCGGACTCTCCAAGAACAGCGTACTGGACCTTTACCACAAAGCTCTTGTGATTTCTCTCCAAATGGCAGAGCCAGCACACACACCCAGATACTGAAGTGTAAACGCCTTCCCTGTTTCCACAGGATGTCCTTCACTCTCTTAACCTGTGGACAAGGCAGTGCAGAGGACAGATCCCTGAAAAGCGAGACCTGCCTTTTGCTAATTCACCATCTGTTAGTGGGATGAAATCGTAACTGGATAAGCTTTCAAACAGCAGCCATCTGCAATTCGAGCCTGGCAGCACTATGAATGCATTAGCAAAGTTGTCTATTTGCAATTCAAACATCTTTTGAAAGCTTTTTTTTTTCCTAGAGGTTGACCATGAGGGATTTATTTGCTGTTTCATTTTTCCTTAATTAGAAAGGTATCTCTGATCAAAAGCAGGGAACAAAAATACTCTATTCTGAAGCTTAGAATAATCAACTTATTCTATCAAATCTGAAGGAACTTTGTGTCAGAAGTCAGGACCTGAAAGTGAGAAATTCTTTGTTAGAGCTAGAGCAGGAAAATAGTGTTAAGTTTTTTAGTTCTTTCTTCTACTATATTTTACTTCTGATTAGCTTTTAGTCTTGAAAATTGACTTAATTTGAACAAATACATTGCCTTCCTGCTACAAGGAATTACCCCATGTCACCATACAGATTGCAAAAGTGTTTATTTTTGGAAGCAGTAAATCCAGATCAAGCAGGATAACAGAGATTGGTTAACTTTAGATTTGATCTTTGAAAAACAGTTTGGGGTTTTTTTTAGGAACCTAGATGGTGTCACAGAAAAAGTCTCTAAAAATAAGTCCACATGAAATTTCATATAGAAGACTAAAAATCTCATAATTACAAGGACAGATATGAGAACAAGTGACTATTCTTTTTTTCTGCCATTATCACAGTCACTCTAAAGGAAACATGAGAAAAAGAGTCCCTAACATGGCTAATAGGTTACGGATTTCTACCATGACCTCTCCCTCGCACCAGGGAGCAGCAGCAGCACAGAAAAAGGAGGCCGTAACACACCACTCTGCCAAGTGGCAGCTTCCTCAGTGCCAGTTTTCTGCAGCAAAGAACTGTCTTGGTAGTATCTCAACTCACCAGCTTGCTGACACTCAAAAAAATACCAATGGAAGCAACAAAGTTCCTCCCTGGTATCTTCAGATAATCTCTCTTCTGATTAATACCTCCTTTATTTCTAGTGGCAAAATCCTAGTCAAGTATCCCTGACACTTCATAGAATCATAGAATTATTTGGGTTGGCAGAGACCTTCAAGATCATCGAGTCCAACCATAAACCTATGCCAAAACCACCCCTAAACCATGTCCGTCAGCACCACGTCTGCCCGGCTTTTAAATACCTCCACGGACAGCGATTCCACCACCTCCCTGGGCAGCCTGTTCCAATGCTTGACAACCCTTTCAGTAAAGAAGTTTTTCCTAATATCCAACCTAAACCTCCCCTGGCACAACTTGAGGCCATTTCCTCTTGTCCTGTCACTTGTCACTTGGGAGAAGAGATTGACCCCACCTGGCTATAACCTCCTTTCAGGGAACTGTAGAGAGTGAGAAGGTCTCCCCTCAACCTTCTCTTCTCCAGGCTAAACAATCCCAACTCTCTCAGCCGCTCCTCATAAGACTTGTTCTCCAGACCCCTCACCAGCTCCGTTGCCCTTCTCTGGACACGCTCCAGCACCTCAATGTCTCTCCAATACTGTGGTGCCCAAAACTGAACACAGCACTCAAGCTGCGGCCTCACCAGTGCTGAGTACAGGGGCATAATCACTTCCCTGCTCCTGCTGGAGACACCATTCTTGATACAGGCCAAGATGCCATTGGTGTTCTTGGCCACCTGGGCACACTGCTGGCTCATGTTCAGCCGACTGTCCACCAGGACCCCCAGGACTTGACTGGGAACATAATCCGGTGGCCAAGTCTCTCCCTTCATCCTTTTAGAGATCTGCTGGAGAGCTCTAGGTCACAGCAATACCTGATGATCTCAGGTGAATAATTCCCTAGGCCAGTATCTGGTTGGACAGGTGAGAGAGACAAGTCCTTAAAGAAGTCCTGGAAGAAGATCTGGTTAAGAAATTAGGCATCCCATGGCAATCAAAGCAGAAATTTATTAAACAAAACACAGCACATAATACTCATTGGCATTAATCAGCGACTTCAACAAGGAAAGAAATTATTTTAAGAAATGGACAGAACAGTTATGGGTAAAGTAATGCATAAAGACAGTATTCAGCAATAAAGCAGAAAGGGAGAAACCTGCTTGTTTATTATATATTTACATGAGGGGTGCGTCCTTTGGTAAGGATACCCCCATTAATACATGTTACAGAGAAGTGGAAATAGAGAGCTTTTGAGCTTGTTAAACCAACCAAATTTTGAGAGAGCCTTAGCTCAGTATGGATACTGTACACTCCCCTCTCATCTCAAGTCATCTGAAATTTGCAGACAGTTGAAGGCTGGAAGAACGGAGGGAAAAACTGCTTTTATATGCTTAGTTGGTGGAATGAGTAGAACTGAAAATGAATACTGATATACTTTTTTTTTTTCCTAAGGCACATGCCTATTGACCTGGGTCCTGAAGAAACATCAGGGAGGAACTTTTGATTGGAAAAATAGGCTAGAACTCAAACAGCTTTTCAGTCTGCAGTAGATGCTGGAACAAATTTGATCAAGTAACTCTTTTTAGGATATTACATAAAATAACTTTAATTTTGTCAGCTACTTATATTATCAGCAGCTCACCTAAGGATTGCCTTTTTGTATGTATAATGTCTCACAAAATGAAGCTTCCCTCTTTCCCCCAGGTATGGTTGCATTCCCTAGTATTTACATCAAGGCTGGTAATATCATCCAGATTAAACTGGAAATAAGAGTCTTGAAAAGATGCAAGCCTATCATTCCAAGTTTAAGCACTCTAAGGGAAACATTACCTTATAAGTAGATTATTGCATGTGATCTTACAATTGCATTTCCTACACTTTTCAGAAGCATTTGCTACTTGTTACCACCACCTATGGTAACATACAACTGATTTAATTCAGCACCACAAAACACTTCTTTCCCTGTAAATATACTAATGAATCCTCTACATTTTCATTACACAGGTGAGAAAAACCTTTTTTTTTTCTCCCCAGAAAGGTTATTGCAGTTCATTTAGCTTAAACAACACACTGATTTTACCATGACAGGCAAGGATTGTACTCCCTCAGCACCAGGGAGTACACGGAGCCAGGCTTGTTCCCACTCTGCAGAGTCTTGCTGACTGATTAGCGTTAGGTGACTTCAGCAAGTCTCAGAAGTTTTACTAGATTTTGAATATATTCATATTTCCTTGGCCAAGGGATTAGCTCATTCTCTGGAGGTTTCCAGTTTTAGATGGCTCTGAAACGCTTCTATAATATTGTCCAAGAAAAGCAGGGCTGTCACTCAGGAAAGTTTTGAGGTGCATGGAGCACCACTGAGCTGAGGAACATCTGTGTTTCCACAGAGCAAACAGCACACCACAGTATGGGAAGCATTTCGTATCAGAATAAAGTCTAGCTACCTTCACTCTGCTAAGGGAAAGAGTTGCAGTTACCTCAAACAACACCTTGAATATTTTACTGCCATAGCAGTATTATCTCTTCAATAAATCAAGCAAATCTTTATGGGATGCTATCCACACACCTCTTATGGACAAGGAGCAACTTCCCACCTAAGTCATGTAATTGAAAATGCAAGCGTGAGAACACGTCAAAGACTTTCAGCGCTTTCTGTTGCTAACTAAAGGAAGTCTCTTCTGATGAAATCACTGAATCATAGGGGCAGATTCTTATGAAATCCAAGGTCTCTCAGTCTATTAACAATCAGGTCTAAGAACTCCAGTTTTCACAGGTAATCTAAGGAGGTTATCCAATTTGTACTTGAATACACACATGTGCAGGCACACACACAGAGTTCGAGCATTTGAGTGCACAAACTCAGATGTAGAAAGAAAAAGAATGACAAACAGGTTCACTTTTTGGTTATTTAGACCTCTGGACTGCCTGAAATCTTTGGTCCTCCTAGAGAAGAGTGAAATGATACCTCAGCATTAGTCCACAACAACATAATTTAAAGTTGCAGCCAAAGCATGGAATGGAATACAGCCACAATGAAAGAGCAATTAGAAGTTTGTTGATTTATTTTCAAACACACAACACGCCTCTGCTTCCCTTCTTCAGGGATCAGAAGTACCAAAATAGGGTGAGAGGTACTACTTCCACTTTTTCATTTCCTGGCTGAAACCAGAAAACCCTGGAAGTCTCACAGGAAAGACCTTTTTCAGCAGCAGACCTTTAGGTGTGCTTCAAACATGTGGAGAGGTTTGCATAATTAGTTGTCTGTCCCTTGACCAGATTTCTCTAGCTATTCATTGAACTGCACTATTTGTTTGATTACTTAATACACACTTTTTGGCTTTCATCTACATGAGCATTTCTTCCATTTTCTCTAAACTTCTCACTAAGGACAATATTCAGAAATGCTTGAGAAACTAAGGAGCCCAAGACTGCTGAAAGTGGGACAGAGGTGTTTGATAATTGATTTTTTTTTTTAATGAAAAGCCTAGGCACTCAGATTAGCTTTTGAAGATTTTTATCTCTTTTGTATGCAGATCAGTGCCTAGTGTGGGTTTCAGAAAATAGCTAGGGAACTAAGCTCCTTCAGAAATGTTTTTCTTACTGGCTAATTTGTTCTGAAGTCATAAGGAAATCTTCTGGAAAGTTATTTATATCAATAGCTATCACACCACTGAAGTCATCCGATCTAATCATCCCCAGAGAGTTGCAACAATGGGAATTATAAATAGCAAAAATATCCTGGATATTGCCTGCACTATTTTAAAAACATTGGTCATACAGACTAGTAACTAAGAAGTCTCAAGGACATGATCCCTCAACTTTGAATGTCAGAATATGTGCACATTTGTCATTGCCAAGTGGTGTTCCCAAGGGCCAGATGCTTTTTCTAAGCAAAAACAAAGGTGTTATGATGGTCCATATATCCTCTGCCTGGCTTCTAGTTTCTCTCTCATCATCATATAGGTAGAAGCTGCTAAAGGGATAACTGTAACTGTGTTGATACATGGCCTGGAAATGCAATAGATGAGACAAGCTAACAGAAACTACTATCCTAGCTTCTGAATTAAAGGGAGATTGCATTCAAGTAGTTGTTCATTCTGAGTCCATTTGTAGATGAATGAAATTCTGCATCTTCATTGCAAATTAAGGGTTTCCAGAAGACTTCTCCAAGATCTGAGCTCTCCATTGAGTTCAAATCCAAAGTGCTTTAGATAGTACAATATGCATTATTTCAGTAATATATAAGCATGTTTTTAATTCTTTAGGCAAGTTACACACTTGCCCTCTCTGATGGGTACAGCCTGAGAAAAGCCAGGCTATCTTAGTCCCTTTCCACTGTTTAGGTTTTACAGTCTTCAGCAGTTCCACCAAAGCCAGCTGAAAGCAACCAAAGATCTCCCTACGTGTAGTTCCTCATTTGTTTCTAATAAATAATAAATTTATTTCTAAAATATTTCTAATGCTGAAAAAAAAGAAGAGTGGTTTTTCAAATTATATAGATCTAACCCCATAATGCGTTAAAAAATAATTACCAACGTTGCTTCTGAGGGTACGCACAAAGTCATTTTGCATGAAACTAAGAAAGCATGCAACACAACCTAGAATGCCAGAAAATATTTCACAGCACTTGCAGAACACCATCACTGTTCTGTAACGGATGGGAGTTTCTCTGTTTAGCAAAACAGAAGGAAATTTTTTAATAGTTTAACAACTGCCAAATTGGCTACATGCTGGGAAGCATCCTGGAAAAAGTTAAGCAAAATTAACAACTTTTAAAATGTCGATCGCTCTTTCCAGAATTTCTTTTCTGCATCTTGAAAAAAATATATATGTATGACCTACAAACACTCTTTTCCTATCTTCCAACAGCATCCAGGTAGCTAATAAATAAATGCCACATACACTGTATTCCATTCCACCACTGGAACCCACTTAGGAAGTCCTGTAGCATCCAGTTCTGTTCAAGGATCTTGTCTGTCTACCAAGGTATCTTTTGTTAGAAAAAAACAGAATGGAAATATCTCGACCCTTCCCTTGAGTCTTTATGTCACCTTTAAAAGGTGAGCACATTGTGATACTGACAGTTCAGTGACTATTTCGTTACACACTTGAGTTTTCAAATATGTCAAACTTCAACCAGACAGGTTGAAAATTCTTCTTCTTGGACTCCGGAATTATTTTTTTAAAGTCTGATAGAAAATAGTTCAGCCATTTTTGGAACAAACTTAGTGAAGGATGGTTTTGCCAACAGTCATATTTTTCATATGTTTTCTGAAGAGCCATAATGATTTATAACAGGAGCTTGAAATCTGGCAGTGAGACAGCCCTCAAGTTAGAATGGTATCTTTTTTGTCCCCAGGAAAATCCACTCTTAATCAGCTGGGTTAAGAAAAACCCTTGTTGGTATTTACAAAACAGAAACTGGTACATTTTGATTTTCTGAGTGTTCAATAGGAACGTGCAAGCCCTGAAGCCTGCTCAGCCTCTTGCCCTGAGCAGGTACTACAGACCTGAAGGTACAGTTCAAGACAGCTTTATCTTGAACAGAGGTCTGTTTTCTTACAGTAAAACCATGACATCAACAGAAAAAACTGTAATAGAAAAGTTAACAAGAAAGAAAAAGCTAATTAGAAATCAGTTGGGTATTAAACACTCAACACTATTTATACACTGTAAGACAGCATTAGAGTCTTTTAAGCTCAGCTTGTATAATAATTTCTCCTGGAATTTAAGAACTGCTGACTGCTTCTTCAGTTGTTGAAACTCAGCTCTATTAATATCAGTGGAGTTACATTAGTTTGCCCTGACTAATATTCTTTAGTTAAGCAGCCAAGCAAATAAAATCACTTAGGCTGTGCTTTTATAGTCATTCCTAATATCTGAAAGGCTCCTTCGGTGCAATAAAACCCCCAAACACAGCACCCCGGCGTAGGGCACAGCCCTGAACCGGCTGCACATTCCAAATTGCAGGTCAATAAGAGTTTCACAAGGGTACACTAGGTCACTCCTTCCTCACAGTGATTTCAGAGGGAGGGGAAAGAGGGTTTGAAAAAACATTCCAGATTTCAGCAGAGTTTTTCTAGCTGTGCAGACGCAGAAGTCACTGAAATGTCCGGAGGGACAATCTTAGCAAGTCTGTGACCTTCTATGACAAACTGGACCAGGACATTTCAGAAGGGATTTGGTCAGGATTGTTAAACACATGCCAAAAAGAGAACCGCTTCTTGGATTTTTTCAATCAAGTAGCACTATATTTGGACTGGAAACAGCCTGTGGATGAGCAGGAATAACCATTGGAAGGCAAGTGAAAAGTTTCAAGCAGATACTACAGTCAAGGAAGAAACAACTTGAACGTATCTGGGCAAGTTTCCATACTGACTCAAGCAACACTTTTTCCCATGACATCAGATTCAAAACAAACAATATATTATAGTCCATATGTTGATTAAAGAAAACCCAAGCAGTGCAGAGGCATGCACCAGCCTACCGAACACCGACTGAACAAAAGCTGGATTGCTTGCAAGCCATGGAAGTTAATCAAACAAATAAAAAGCCCAAAGTTTTCAGGATAAGGAGCCTGGGTAAGACTTCTCAGCAAGATGAGGTTGTGAATACTGAGGTAAGATTGAAAGCAAACTGCCTAGATAGAAGCTGTACAGTCTGACGAGCTGACGAGTACAATAAGTGAGCAGTGCTTTGTATATGCAGCAGTCAGAAGGTTCAAAAAACTGAATTTGGTTGCGGATAACATGCTTAAAGAACATGAAGTTCTGTACCTACCTGAACTGGTATGGCATTTGCATGAGAAATTTGGACTACGGGATGGTTTGCAGTCAGTGTTCAGAAAATCTTTTGGCAGATTAAACATGTTCCCAGTAAGATGATGCTGAGGATAAACAGGCAAGAGAAATACATAAACACTGTTTTCACGAGAATAATGCTGCTTTCTTAGAACTGACTGTATTTTAAGGGAAGAAAGCTAGAATGCAGTCCTCACAAGATGCCAACACAATTTATCAAGAACAGTTAGTAAATCACACCATTTAGCAACTTAGAAACTACAGGGTACATTTTAAAATTCAAAACCAAAACCATGTTCTACAGGGGAAAGAGGTACTTACTCAGCATAGTGCATCGATGCTGTTTACGAAAGAATTGGGAATTGCACTCTGACTTTAACATGGCCTAATAACAGTAATGCTTACTGCATACAGCTGAATTCACGGAGATATTTTGTCAGACCTTGAATTATCTGATCTATTGATCCCGTGTAATAAGAATCAGGAGGCCACTGTTGTTCTTCCTCACAGAATTTAATAAGTCAAAATCAGAAAGCAGCCCTGTCAAGTGAGGACAAATTTGACTAGGAGGATAAAATAAGGAGGTTGCTAAATTTCAATTGTGTTTTAAAAAAATTATCTATGCTCATAGGATTAATAGCTACAGAAAATCATGTAATAAAATGTTGTGTTATTGTCACTGTAAAGTGGAAGAACCTAGGTCTGTGGAGGTATTAAGGGAAAAATAACATTTTTTGTTTGTATATTACTGAACACATTCACAAGAAAAAATAAATACTTGTTGTCATTAGCCAGACGTCTGAAAACTCAATTCACTTATAGATCTTTTTTCCGTTTTAAATGATGGATATACTTAAAGCAGTGGTTTTCTAGTTTTGTACATCCATTTTCATTCCCTTATACTGTTTCCAGGTGCTTCAGTCCAGGAGTAACTTCTGTGTCAAACTAGACAGTCAAAGTCTCAGCTAAAATAAATACATATGTAAACAAATTTGGCAACCATAATTCTTTGCCATTCAATTTGGATCTCTGCAGCCATTTCCTTTGAGATACTCTTGTCTATAAAGATATTTAGATAACAGCAGACTTAATTAATCCCAGGTACTGTCAAGAAAAGAGGCATAGAAATGTGCTGCTTCCAAGCAACAGCAATCCTCCCGAGACAGCCACAACGGCAAGCTGTTATCTGTCAAGAAGATACTAAAGATCGTTAGTATTAATGATTACCTCCCACAGCTCTATGTACTTTATTGTACATTTGCCACAGTTATTTGGAACATACAATGTTTTGAGAGTTGAATATTACTGCCAATTGAGGTGTGTTAACATCTGCGTATTGCTCTCATGCTGACCTTCAGTGCCTGATTCCCAAGAGAAAACTTAACAGCTTTTTTCACATATCTCCCAAATCTGCTTTGCGGGAAGTAATGGTGACATGTTAGCCAAATTTGTTGCATAAAGATCACAAAGGATTTGAGGAGGAAGAATTTCACATCTCTAAAGATTAGTTGGATTTTAAGTATGATCTCTAGGTCCAATTTGAAACCACAGGTATAGAAATCAAGTACCACATGCAAGTTACACAGGGTATAGTGTACGTGAATGCTTCTCTACAACTTTAAACAAAATAAGTAATAACACTGGGTATTTAATGGCTTACCTTACGGTACAGTTAACAGTAACTTGGCTTTCACTCATCAGTTTAAAAGTTTATCCCATAGGTTCAAGAAATTCTAGAAGAAAAAAATTAGAGTAGGTCTGGTAAGCTTAACTAATCCTTATGAAGTCATTAACATTAAGCTGAGGAAAGCAAATACAGGTAGTCTGGCAACCATCGGACACATTAGCTATCTTTCAACGCTTGCTCTTCATTTTAAGTTGCAGCTGTACATTCCCGGCACTGTAAAAGAAGGAAAAAGGGAGTGCAGTGAGGTACAAGTGGGAAGAAACATTCGGAACCTGATGACAGGCACTTGGGTGTAAGACCAAGTTGTTATTTGTGCTTTCAACTGTGCTACACTTATCTTTGATGCCTAATTCCTAACATATAGGCAAAGGGTACATAGGTAGAGACAGACATGGTGCAGTGTATGATTGCACTTACTGCACTGCAGTGAATAGCATTGTATCTGCTCCATGGAAAAAAACTCTACAGAGTAATACATAATTAAATAACAAGGATCTTGATTAGGGTAAACATAAAGCACTGTTGTCACTATTGTAAACACTTTGGAGGAGCTTTTTCTGTATTCATATTTTAAACTCAGGCAAGTAACATCTGCTTGTGCAAGACTGAATTGTTTAAATCGTAGCAAGAGCTTTTTTCATTAACTTAATCAACAGAAATTACCCCAGTATCTGTTTCACTGGATGCACATAGGACAACATCTCTGCAACTTTGTTTTGCTTTTAGTAGTCATGCCACCAGCAATTACAAACACTTCAGCTACACAGATCATAGTTTCCACATTTTACCTAACTCTTCTGCGAAACTTAGTGTAACATGCCAGCATTTTTTTAATAGAAAAAACAGATATTTTCATGTCTAGTCTCCTAGTATATTCTACACACATAATTGCTTTTAAGATAATATTTATTTTAGTATATGAAAAGCAATTGCATGGCATAATAGACTACCATGAAACGCTGGGTAAAAAACGTTCTGCTGGACTGACCCAGCTGTTGAACATGTATTTTCAGAAATCTTGAAAACCGTGTTAACTGCTACATCTTAGTTTTCATGCACCTCAGCAGTTCTTCGTTCTGGCTGGAAGTGTAAACTATGAAATGACTGTTCTTGCAGTATTCAGAGTTTGGCCATAGCCAAGAAGTCCTGGAATTGTAATAGCGTATTCTTTGGGGTATATTCAATGTTAAACTCAATCTCCAAATGTTTCTTGGCTCACCCGCCATTAACTGGACCTTGAACTTACCATTTGTATTCAATGGCGGGGGGCTAGCACTGCCATCTGTTTTGACAAATGTTTTCCATTGCCTCTGCATAGCTGACAGAACATGAGGCATATTAGGAGAAGGTTAAGTTCTCTTTCTGAACCACCAAGAATTCCTTGAGTCCTCGGAAATCTCATCAGAACATAGTTAAGCAGCTAATTATAAATCTGTTTTTAAAGGATTTTAGTTTGTCATGAGCTGCAGGTCTTAAAAATCTTTCTAGATCCTTATCACTTGTTCTCTGAGCATCTGCCTACTCTTCATTCCTTCAGGTCAAAAACCTTTACTCAGTGGAAAATCATAGCTGGAGCCATTCTGGGGGAAAAAAAAAGTCAGTATCTCTTCTACTTTTGTCTTCTCCACTTTGTTTTAAATACAGAGCACAAACCAGTTATAACTCTGCATGTTAAAGAAGAGCAGTTGTGCAAAGTCAGCTTTTTATTAAAACCAGCAATCCATAAACAGACTTTTAAGAACAGGGCTTTATCTTTCTCACAGTAAAGCCAAAGAAAGACTGCCTGTTTAAAGTTGTTAGTTTCAGGCGCGACTTTAATAGCTTTGGCACAGCAATAGGAAAGTGACATCGCTGAACTCTTAATATTCAGTGCCGTGAGCTCTTATTTAGCCTGCAAAGGATGGTGATAATCAGATGTATTTTTTAATGGTAGTTTGATAGAAGAGCATTAAAAGCACATGCATCTTAAAAGCTAAATGGTTAAGGTTGGAAGGAACCTCTAGAGGTCATCTGGTCCAACCTCAAGTAGGGCCACCTAAAGCAAGTTGCCCAGGGCCACGTCCAGCTGGCTTTTGAACAAATCTGAGGCTAGAGACTCCACAACCTCTCTGGGCAACCTCTGCCAGTGCTCGGTCATTCTCTCAGTAAAAAAGTGTTTCTGATGTTCACAGGGAACCTCCTGTGTTCCAGTTGTGGTCATACTGTACACGCAGCCCTGTATCACACTGTATATATACCAAAAGTCTAAAGGATCTGGAGACATTCCCAGCCTTAACCTGGCAATCACTTACCCTACCAAGGCACAAGAGAAAGATTTTGATCTTTCCAGATGCATCAGTTGCTCCTGTGCCATCCTATGCTCTATGGAGAACTTTAATAGTTTCCAGATGTTGGCTCATAGGGTGCTGACACAACTCTTGTACAATTAATAGTATCATAAAACAATATTATGAGAAGGATCAGAAACACAGAAGAATTTTACAGCATTTGGAAACCTTAGCTGACAAGAAGAACAAAATATGATGCTGCTTGTAACACTGTACTTGTTCAGCATTACTGCCTAGGAGCCAGCAGGGCTTGGGGACTACTTCTTTCAAGCCTTTTAGATCAATAAACAAGCAGATTCATTCTCACATTATTAGTTCTCTCACATGTGAGGAAGACAAAAGGGTATACAGGCTTTGGGTAAATGCAAAACTACTTCTATGCATAGAGGTTACCAGAGTTCGTTAAATCCCATTTGGCTATGGTGTGGCAGCTAGATGAGATATTAGTTCCATGAATTTAAGTAAATCTGGGCATTGTTTATAGTTTTATCATCATCTAGTGCCACTTCCCTCCAGATGCACTTTTTTTTTTTAAATTCTTCTACAGGTGTAGGGACATTTGTCCAGATCAGACTTGTACTGCAGCACAGCAGTGGCATGATTGAAGTGTCCCTTTTAAAAGAAAGTAATCTTTGAGTTTGCTATGTAATATCTAGCATTAGTTAGTATTTCTGAATTGTTATGTAATTACTTAAGTAATATCATGATTAAATATTAGTAAGTTGATCTTGTCAAAAATTATAAAATCATTTAATATAAAACACTGAAACCTTATTTTTTCCTTTCACTGTACTTAAACATACGTATTTCCTTTCGGAAACACAGTTCTTCATATTTGCCTTTCCTATTTGTCTTCACTTACAAAACACATTAAGAGAAGAGAAAGTATATAAGCAAACTAAAAAACCAATCACATCATTCATTTTTTAGTCATTATCAGATTAAATGATAAATCTTTCTTTACAGAAATGAAAGACAATGAAAGAGTATGTGTATAATCTGGAATTTTAAAAATATGCCAACATTAGTATTTTAAGACTTGAGAAAGACCTAAAGAGGATTAATTCAAGCTTCTCCTACCATATGTGAAAGATATTAGACCCTGGAAAGCCTGCCATTTTTCAGAGATACCATTTTAAATATATAGAAATGTAAGAAGTTCTGCGTGCACCCCATTTACAAACTGTTCCTTCACCTATGAAAGCAGAAACAACAACTCTGTTCATATAAATTACAATAAAAGCAGCCAGATGATTTGTGGGTTTATCTTGTATTTAAAAAGGTGACCATGTAACAACCAGTAAACACACATCAAGAGAAGAGGAGGGAAGTCCAGTGATATTAACCATAAAACATTTAAAGGGCAAAACTAAGAAGAACTATTATTTGATCTGTTTTAGTCCATCTGACATTTTTATATCCACATTTAACTAACAGGTCATTAATATCTGTGCAAATGTAAGCACGGGAATTTTGAGCCGAGATGTCTTGTTCAAAGTAATAAAACCTTTATTCACACTCAGCTTGTACATCAAACATTTCATAACTTGGCAGCCCTGAACAAACACTCAAGAGCCACCAGTCCAACTGCACAGAACAGAATCAGCCAGCATCTGTTCACAAAATTCTTGCACCGCTATGAAAAAAACACCCCAACCAACCCTTACCATTTAATTTTTTTCCCCTGAAAAACCTGGCTACATATGGGGGGGTGGAGGCAGCAATCAGATAGTAAGCTGCGTGCAATAGGGGCTTTTAGTTTTCCCTTTTTGCCTTCTAAGCAGAAGAGATTCCTTGCAACTGCAGTTCTTTTGCAGATTATAACTTCCTAAAGAGCCACAAGAGAATTTACTCATCCAAGTTCTCTTAATTCAGTTCTGTCCTATTCTAAAACATTCTTAAACGCTAAGATCAGCAGATAGCAAGAATGCATGTCAAAAGACATGCTCTTTTCATTCAGAAGATAGATGTCACTTTTCCAAGCTAGCTATTTTCAGTTTCTCAAAAATTCTCAGTTTACCACTTAAGACCAGAATTTCTGCAACTCAATTTCTTTGCACAAACTGTGCTTTATCATGTACCCTGTAAAACAGAATACAGTACAAAATAAAGCAGAATAAAACACTAAACAGAATATCATTTTTAATATGATTTTTTGTCATTTCCTTGTCAAATTTAAGAGGAAAGCTTGCTTCTGAGATGACCCCTTTTTAAAAAACAGAATCCCAGACAGAATTATGCCTTCCCAACTTCAAAGAAATCCATTTGCTTCACGGCTTTACATTTGTGAAGAATTTGTCTACAAGATTTGGTTTTAGGCATGACTGAAGTTGCCGTTCTCACAGTAGATCCTCATAGGTCTAATAATGCTATAGTTCCCAAAGAAGTGCTATGCTTAATCTTCAAGAATTGTTTAACTGAGGTACTTGTAGCTCTGATTTTAATAGTTTTTCATTCTATAAACAACAACAGTATGGATCAGGTCTAGTAGTGAGTCTCACTCTGAACTGGACTTAAACTGAAATGATTAAGGTTTCTCTTGCATCTTTCCCATGTGATGAGAACGATCCTATAGTAACTTAATCTCATACAATTGAATGGTCTGTTAGTCCCAGTGTTTTCAGTAGCAAGTACAATTTTAATAAGTACAACATTTTAAAAAATTAAAGATTACTCCTGAAGGTCTTTAGCAAAGCAAGCAAATACATGTATTACTACAAAATTTACTCTATATACACAAGATTATTTTAATACAGTGCTAGATCAGCAATAATTCAAAGAAAAGAATACATAAGGAAGAAACCTGATAAGAGACATGGCCCCAACTTCAGAATGGCTAGCTGAATCAACAATATGACTAATGGTATGAATTTCAGCTGACAGCACATCTTTGCAAAGATGACTAGTCAGAGCAAGAAAACTGATGATTTTTTTTTGTTAAAAGCATCTCTGAATGTAAATGCAAGCAGAGGGTATCTTCAGTGCACCTGAGAATAAAATTGGTTGGGCTTACAGTAATCACTGCCCATGGATGAGGCTGCAGGTTATGTATATTCTTTGTAAGCTCATCTTTCCACAACTCTAAAATATGTTGTGTGCTGACTATAGTTGTGGTCGTTAAGTTCAGCAAGTATTATCCAAGGTCAAACACTTTAAAGGAACATGGAGACAGCTACAGCTATCAGAAAAGTCTGATTTTAATTACAGAACTTAACTGCTAGAAGTAATTAACATCCACATTAGATTGCTTCAGTTCCATGACATGTATCATAACATTTCTTTATGTTGTTTGCTCTGTTTAACAAACTGAACTTATACGTGATTTCATTTTCACTCATAATCACTCTTAAAAGTTTAATTACTACTGCCACTTGTCTATGCATTTTCTGTGTTAAATGCTAAATAAAACCACTTTGCTTCAGACCTTTCCTGGGGATAAGTTTCTGAAAGTCTGTTTTAGGATCTTTGTTCAACTTGTTACTAATCCCACTGCATAGGAACGGTGCTGGGTTCTAGAGCATGGGGACTTCAAAAGCAGACCGCTACGCTCGCCCTTTGCCTTAGAGCATTATACACTAGTAATTAGTATGAGTTTAATTACGGTTCTGATGATGCATTAACAGGACCCCCAAACCTTGTCTGGGAACAGAACACATAGATGAGAGGTGAATTCTTGAGCCGTTAAATCTCTGCTATGACAGGCACCATATCATCTAATCTCTCAGGGAGCTCAAACTCCATCATAGAAGTAGCTCACTTCTTTGACATCGTTGAATCAAATGATAAAATCTGCCTCAGGCTTTCTCTGCTTTAAAAATTAAAAGCCCCTTCTAATTTTCAGTCAAAAAGGGCTTTAAACATGAATTTGTTGGTGTGTCAAGGTTATCACTTAGCTTAAATAATCTCTTCTCACTGGCATTCACATTCTTATGAAACATATATGACACCTTGCCTGTCTTTAATTTTGCTAGCCTAAGTAAAACAAGTTTCCCCATCTTTTCTTATGCGTCAGATCAGCTGACAGATTTCACTAAGCTATCTTTAATAATTTATTTTTATATTTTTCTCCCACTTTCAGTTCCCTGTGAGGTATTCAGGATAAGTTTTGTAGGAAAGTTTGTGACAGGACTTTTTTCTGTGGTACGTGGCACAGTCTAACCAGACCACCAGCCTTACTCAAGAAGAAACAAGAACTGCACACCATGGCAGAGCATGTTCTCTGTGGTTTAGGCCACAAGTCTAAGGCAAGCTATGCGATAACATATACTTAATACGTGTCACATGGGTCAGCTCATTTACACATTTATTGTAGCATGCCTTGTTTTCCAAATCGCCATCGTGTTTGGCTTCCAAGGTTCTCCATTCTCTTCAGACCACTGAAAAACCACATAAGGCCACACACAGAGAAAGATGAGGATTTTTTTTCCAATCCCCAGGAGAAGAACAACTTTTGCAGTTATGTCTCCAAACTTCGTCTTTCCTTACTCACTAAATGGCATCTCTTTGGTTGGTTTGGGTTTCTGCCATAAAAACATCTAGTAGTTCTTCATTCGCTATCCACCTTCCCTGTCCCTTCTTAGCCAAATATAGTCCCCTTACTGCCACGCAGCACCCAGACTTCTGGATCTAACTGAAACTCTTGAATTCAGAATGATATTGATAGATGAAAACAAAGTCGCCCTCCTCCCCTCACAGAATTTATCATTTCTTACTCTGAAAAGTGTTGTCCCCCATTTCTATTACTGTTCTTTAAGACACAGCCCTGCAGAAGAGCATTCAGCACCAAGTGATGAGCTCATTTTAAGAGCTGCTTTCAACAAAGTTTCCACCTCCAGATGGCATATGAATTACAACCTTCTATCATGGACTTAACAAGCCATGGGCTGCTGTTAATTGTCACTTCCAAGTTTCAGCGTTGTTTATAAGCCACTAATAAAACCTGATGGTCTTACTCACAAATTAGAAAATTCTAATTTTTAAGGATACACTTTGCACCCTACTTTTCTTCTCCCTGTTACTAAATTCCTGCCTTGACTTTCTCCTGTTCATTTGTCACATAATCAGCAATAGGTCAAACCTTGATATTTTGAGATTTTCTTCATATATTTTTCAGGCAAGTTCCTTGAAGGAAGAGCTATAGGCCAAATATCTTCTGCTCTATCTGTTCTTGTTACTGAGAAAAGAACTTGTCCCCTTCGTGTTTATTATTCTGAACCAAATTCAGAGTCTCTGGTAAATAATACATAAACAGAATGCGTACAATATGAAAACACATTTAATATTTTATTTTAGCTCCCTATTAGATACTTTACCCCAACCGGCAATTTATAATCATGTGCGAGAGGCAGCTTCCTGAATTTGCATAGTTTAGAAACAGCAAAGCAGAAACAACATGGTGAGGGTAATTATTTTTTAAACAACATTAGAGCAGAGCTTAGTGGATCAGTGCAGCGTCTGCAAAGTTCTGCCCATTAGTAATTGCAAAGCCTTTAGATGAGGCCCCGAAGAACATGAGCTGCATTAATCCCGCTTGTTAATTAGAGAGTTTTTATTAAATTAGTTGTCAGATAATTGTAAAGCAGACATTGGACTTAGGGCTTTCAGAGTTGCTTGAGAAAGTTGAGGGTACATCAAACAAACACTACTTGAATTACCAGAAACAAGACACTTGCGTCAGCACGGTTTCCAGCCCAGGACTCCTCTGCTTCCCCACTCAGCACCTCGCACCCAGACAGGCACCCGCTGCTCCCCACCCACGCTCCCTTTGGGCTTAGCCAAACTTGCCCATACATGTTAGCAGGGCTCCAGAATGGAGTAAGTGTATGCAGAGAGAGGCAACAGTGCTAGAAGCAAGACCTCAGAAGGTGAAGATGTACAGATCTCCGATCACCACCTTCTCCCCCCGCCCCGCCCCAGCAGGCATTCAGAAGAACAGACCAGGGTTGTGCTTCAATAACCACAAAATTGCTTGGCCAGTCCATCTCTAGATGGGCTCTCCAAGGAAGTTACTTTAACCTCAAGGCCATATTCGCAGCTGTAAGACATCTACATGGCCTGGAGAGAAGGATCCCGCCTTCAGCCTCCAAGGCATTTCCCACCACAAAGCACAGCTGTTTGGGGTTTGTGCTGGGAATAATGTGGAATTACAGCTTTTAAAATCCTGCACTTTTTATAGTTAATTGAAAACTAAATCTGATTGGAACTTACCACAGAGAGGTCAGATAAACCAGAAATGTGGTTTGCGTGCTTCCGCTAGATACACATCAAAGGCAAACCCAAACAAAAAAGGCTATTCTTTGCACTTATAATTGGCACTAGTAATAGGCTTTATACAACAGATTTAAATTGCCTAGGCAGAGGCCTGTTCTCTTATACATGCCTCTGACTGCAAAAGCAATAACCTTATAACGCAGGCTGAAAACAGATAATTCAATAAAATTATGGACCGTAACAGTTGCACAGATGCCTGGCATCACACAGTCCCTTCCAATTGATTAGCAGGTAGAGAAAAGCAGCATATCCAGAGCAAATCACATTGGCAGAGTCTGGCAGCTCCAGGAGGGACAAACAGGCAGCGTCACTTGCCTGCTCTACACCGAGAGCCGCCACCAGCTCTGCTCAAGCCTCACTCTCCTTACCTACGCATAAGAAAAAAGTTATCCTGGCTCCAGGATAGAGTATACCTCATGGAACGGGATCCCGAAGCTCCAAGAAACTCTTTAAGCCTACAACTGTATATTGAACCTCTGTCCTCAGAACATTTATTGTAATGGAAAGATACATTTTATATGTATGCATAAGAGATTCCAACATACTATAACCATGTATGCAAAGTAGAAAGAAAATTCAAGTAGAGTTACTTTTCAGCCTATCTTCCTCTTGGTTTCTGAGCTACTGGAATAGCCCCTGCTTTTGCCTTTAGAGATCTCCTCTCCTCTGACTCCATGCACTAATACAGAAGCAAGATGGAACTGTATGTCTATTGCATATTAAGATGTACCCACAGTACATTTAATCACTCATGAGTTTCTTGAACTATATTTTTCTTGCCACGTGAAAACTTACTATTTTTCATCTGTTTTCTTGGGTAAATAATTCAGAAAAAATGCTGTGCTCTTCCAGTGTTTTGGAATGTGTACTTTGGGGTAAGAAAGTATTATGTTGGATTTACTGTACTTCGGTAGTTCTGTCTCAGTTACTCAAGAACAAACCCAAATTCCCTCGACTGGGGGAAGGGGGGAAAAAATAAATCACAGTAACCTAGGGTTACATTGTACAAACAGTATTTACATTTGGATATTATCAGATCCCACCATCAGTAAAACAACCAATCACTAAAAGGTATTAACCAAATTCAATATTTTTCTGTTGATTAAATCAGCTGTCCTGACTTTTGTTTCCATATACTGGATGACATTATAGACCTGTCAAATTAGTATTGTTGGCCTTAACTTGCAGCATTTTGTTTTTGATGTGCATCTGGTCTCCAGGATATTTTGAAACAACTGCATGCAGAACTGCATAGCACAGGCTTTGGCATATTTTCCATAATCATATAGAGTCATTTGACTCAGATTTTTCATGCCTACAGAAGATGTTACTGAGGACAAAGGGAGTTGTGAGCATACCATAAACAGCCCCAAGTCTGCAACAAGAAGCACAACAGTTGAGCTTATTTCCACCATTAAACAAATACAAACATAGTAATTAATGCAACATGCTTATTTAAAGCATGGATTATCTGTATTAATTATAGGTTACAAATGGATTGAATATTCACAATGTTAAACATTCTACAGTATGGTCATAGTAGGTTTTCTGGTTTACTGGATTTCTCTGGTATGGTGTTCATTTCATTTGAGAGGACTATCACTACAGCTGCTCTTCTGGCAAAGGCAACTCCTTCAGGAATCTTTTGTTTCTAGACATATTGGGTCAACTTCTCTCAAAGATCAGTCTTACAAACCTTTTTGGGGCCTGGGGAAAGCAGTGTGTTCTTTCTGTTGGACAGCTGAAGCAGATAACTATAGCCTATTTCTTGAGGGGTTCTTTGATCATCTTAACTATTTCCTTATATATTGAATTTTTTCTCAAATATTTTCCTGATGTGAGCAGGGTAAGACATGTCCTTAGCAGCTAGAATTTTCCAAGTTTCACCTCCATTCAAGTCCCCCAGATTTTCATGCAAGTAGCTTCAGCAACTAGTCTGATAACAGTTATCAAACTTTCTGAAGAAACATAGAGCAGTTCCCCAAAAGCCTCATTCCTTGCCTCAGTCACTGAAGTTAGGCTCCTTTGAAAATCTGACCCTAAAATTATCATTTGCCAAACTCTCTCAGATGTTTAGACTCCCTATGTAATCCAAATAGCATATAGCAGAAGTAATCCTGGTTTCAAAAGAAAGCAGAGCTGAAACGTCAAACAAATCTCAAGCTATGCTGCCTCAAGCCTTTCTTCTTCCAAAGGAGTGGCTAATGACTTGTTCTTTGGGAAGACTGGAAAGAGATCAAATATGAAGGCATGATTAAGAGAAGAAACCGTCTTTCACACCAATTACAGCTTCCGTGATTTTGGCTCGAATTCATAACCCAGCTTCCAGGGGCAGCCCAAAAACTTTTCAATTGCCTTATCATGCTCTACAGGAACAAAAGGAGGGATGCATGCTATCAGTTTGCTATTTTGTAAGCTTGAAAAGAGAGAAATTGGATGGGCAGACTGCCTCAGAAATGCTGTTGGAACATAACTGGCAGTAGAAGTTTTCCCAGAAGAAAAAGATTCAGGTGTCAAAATTCTCCGAGACTAGGGACTGCATGCAAACTATGTTTCTCTCTAGCTCCCCATCACTGTCTCCAGTGCCATCACAGCTTCATAAAAACCTTCAAAACACAGAACGCAAAGAATTTCACCTCTTTATAAAGCACTATGCTCTGCATGCTCTCATTTGCCAAGCACACTGTTTTCCAACACTAGTTAGCACATGCTTACCTTTGTATGTCTACTGCTTTTTTGGCTGATACAGGTAGAATTGCTGACATCCATCTCAGCCGTGCTCAAGGACCTCTCCAAAGCAAGAACTTGTGCATTACTGATGATTATCCAATGATTTGGAGAGTTTCAAATCCTGACAATGCTTAAAGTATTGCCAGGTGAGTAAGAAATATGCAAACCTCTAGTTAAAGCATGAAAATTTTAGTCAGAGCAAAGATATACAGGCAGAAGGGATTAAATTGTGATGCTTTCAGAGCTACAGTAATATATACACCTCTGAATAAATGCAGGAATTTAAGGAGGAACCACCACAGCTTTATGTAGGAGAACCACAGGTTATATACCACTCTCACAATAAAGTACTATATCTTTCAGGGTTTGTCACCACGTCTGTGGATAAAATCCACAGCTCCTTTGTGCTCCTGCAGGTCTGTGGTTCTACCTCCACTCCACTTGCGCACAGGAGCACTTCAAAGGTAAGGTAGGAGGAAAGGGAGCAGAAAGTAGTCCAATGATACCATCTGGAAGAATGGCTCCTCTGATAAAACATCCATGTGGCTGCTCTAATTTGCATTAGGAAATCGCTTGTTCCACAAGTCAGAGAGATGGTCTGATCTCCTTTATATGATAAAAAGTGAACTGGAATCTCCCATACCTTTTTCTGTATGGTTCACAAACAAAAAAAGAAGCTGAACCAAACAGTATTTGAAGTTTGCCAAGCTCTTTCTGGTTTTTTTCCCCCACTTACTGGCTATATAGCTGCAATCAGCAGAGTGTTAAAGAAGAGTTGAGCCAATATGGATCTTTCCAGTTCACCAGTAGTAATTAGATCTGTTAGCATGAATATAAATCTAAAGATCCGAGACCCAAACGGCTGCTTCTTGATGTATTTCTATTTACTGTTTCAAGAGCCCTCTTCATGTCTCTTCTAAAACTATGTATTGCATTCAGTTTAAATCCCAGGATAAATGTCTTGTCTTGTCTTTCCACTTCACGCCTGTTGAAATGATTTGGCTGGGTTATGCAGTAGTCCAAAGGATATGATTTACAGATGTCAGAAGTGGCATTAACTTACCTAAGTGATAAACAGCCAGCACAGCCAGGATTACACACATCTTCAACTAAACAGCTAGGGCTGGGTTTTCCCCTTCAAGCAGACAACCAAAAATACAGTTTGCCTTAACAGAATTAAAGAGGCTTACAAGTGGAATTTCCTTTTGGATTTCCTTATTTCCTTACAAGAGGACCAATACATTATTTCTCAATTACATTCTGCATTTTGGCATAGTTTAACAGAGTGGGAGGACAACAAACTCATTAAAAATGTCCTGTGAGGGAAGAATACAGCGGGCAACAATCAGATTAGAGATGTGGCTGCAGCTCTTTGCTTTGTTTTGAAAGCAAAATTTTCAGTCAGAAATAACTGGAAAATGGATACTGAGAGGGTGAACAGCCAGCAGGAAGACACATAACTAGGATAAACAACACAACACAGTCAATAGCTGGCATGTTCCACTATTTATCTGCATTAAAATTCAAGTATTAATTGCCTGTAACATACAGCACGATTTACTGTGTAGCTGCAGGGTTGGGGGTTTTTTTGGTTTGTTTTTGGGTTTTTTCTTTCCAGCACAAGGACATCTGTAAGGAAGTGGGGCACCAGCATGTACTGACATGCTAGACACACAGAAGCAGTGCTGCATACAACCAGGAGCCTGATCAAATCACAGACACACACACATTGTGCTCTTGAATAAGAAATGGGGAACAACTATTTCTACAAAACCACATCAGTGGACAAAAACAAGGCTGAAAAAAAATAAAGCCTTCTATAAGATCTTTAAAGAGTTGTTCCCAAAAAAATGAGAAAACATTTTACAAGTTAAGCTTCATGGGACAAGCAAAAATACTAACAAGTCATATTGGAAGCTCTTACATTTGGTGCTTAAAGCAAAAGGCAAAAGAAAGCTTTCAAATTTAAGCTGAGATACAAACTTGTTTTGGGACTTTGAGCAATGTCTTGTCCTCTTTGTGCCTCCATCAGCCCAGCTGGAAAGCCTAGTAATAAATTAAGAAACAGAAAAACAAAAAAATAGGTCTTCAATGAGACCCAGATGCTTTATTAAACTGCTGTTCTCCTTAAACACCTTCCAAACCATAGCTAAATATAAATACATCTGACAGCTGAATTTTAAGCACACATGAAACTGTAGATTTGTCTTTATCTATTTTCCAATAATTAGAAGTTACCATAACCACTTCAGGAATTGGAACTGCATTAGGTTCTCCTATCCATAATAAAGGTAATTACAACAGAACTGCACTGATGCCACCTCAAGATTAAAAGAGCGTATACTTTATGATTCTCTGTTTATACAGTAACTTATTGTGTGGTTTACCTTGGCTAGGCAACGTGCATGCTGAGACTGCTTCTTATTATAAGAAATTCAATCTCTTCACTATTACCATGTCCTTTTTCTGGCTTCTAACTCCCTGCCCTTTTTGAAGTTTGTACGGGGTTTTCTCATTTTTACCTGTTAAGATCACGTCACTTTACTAAAGAAAGTCTATTTTTATTGCACATACATACAAAATTATCATTGGAACCACATCTGAGCATACAAGAAAGTATGCTGATAAAAGTGTCATTATCTCTATGTGTTTTAGAGAGAGCTTTAGCTGAATACACTTTTGTTTCCTGCACAAAGAAATAAGCAGAAAATGGGAGAAAGCTGTAGGACTGATCACATAACTGAAGACTAATACCGTAATGGACATGGAAGAAATTAAATTTGCATGAACCTCTACAACACTGTTGCTTTATGCCTGTAGTGCTTGACTTTGCTACTGCATCTTCCTTTTTACTATAATTTTTGTAACAAGCAGTTGCAGCACATATTACCAAACACTGTACCTCATGCAGAACATGCTTGTCAATTCTATTGACTCAGATTGCCCCAACAGGAACTAAAAGCAGTGGACAAAGTGAAGATGACAATCTGGAGCTGCTTCAAAAGCAGTTTCTTCTTAGATATTAAGGAAATGCCTGTGAAGCCTTTGTTGCTGTTGAAGTACTAGTGAAACTGCTTCAGTTCAAGTGTGATACCTACAGAGCAATGCCTTACAGACAGATAAAGGGTTTCCAGACCATCCATGAAAATTAGTATTTCCTAATGCCTACCTTCCTGCAACTTGAAACAACCGCTGCCAAATGCTGCTGACGTTCCTAAGGATTATCTTCTTGCCTCAACAGGGAAAATATCCTGGCAGAATATTTTTAACCCTTTTCTTTGTAAACATTACAACAACAGGATAGGCTAGGAGAAAATATGTCTCTCAGAACTCATTCTTAAATTATTCCCAGCTCTTTGCTAGGTAAGCAGAGTACTCCACATGCTCTTCTTATTGCTGGAAATACTAGAAACCAACTTGAGCAGATTTCAAGCTCAGCATAACTGGACAAGATAACTGGCATTTTCTTAATAGGAGCCATCATCACTTCAATAGATTATCAGGCTCACAGCTGAAATAGCAGAACATGGTTGCTTGCCAAAGGACATGGAGAATGTTAAAACATACTACAGATGACATTGCTAAGTGGTAAATGACAAAAGACAACCAAGGAAATGAAAATTGATTCATACCAACTGGATCTTAAATGAAACTGCAGCCACTGTCAGTAAGCAGAGATCTGGCAGAAGCCCCAAGGCACGGTGCTGGTCACGTCATAGGAATATGACTTCTCGCATCCAGTTCTCAATATTACTGTGGATGGTCCCCGCATGTCTCCAGCTACAAGGCCACATTTCATTGCCACCTAGTGGCTAAGAACATATAATACGTTCAACCTTTCGTCGTGGGGTATAAAGTTTCAGGAGGTTATTTTCTTGTTTTGCTCACTATTTTCAGATCAGTCCCTTACTACAGCATTGCATGTGAATGCAGTAAACACCCACACCAGCAACTTTAACTTTCATTGGTTTGTGAACATGACTGAAAATAATTACTCTTTCTCAAAGTCAAAAAAGCTGTAAGACAAAACTAAAGCCAGCAGCTAGATTTCTGTTTATTAGAAATGTCTTACATAGCACATTGCGAAAGCAATTCCCTGATTCTAAAGCGATGTGAAATCACTCATAAACCAGAAGTGTCAGAGGGCATTACACCTATGAGGAAACCCCTGTAAGCTTTAGCACAATTCCTCACAGCAGTCAGGCAGACTTTGAGAGACACGAAAAAGATGTGTGGTACAGAACAGTTAAAGTGCACGTAGACAGAAAGTTGCTACTTGTACTGATACTGGTTTTGCCTTTAGCAAGACACTTGTTTTTTCTCTTCTGGCTGCAAGATGTGATACAATTATGAACAGACATACTGGAAGTTAAACCAGTGAATGTTAACTTGAGAAGAGGCATCATCGGTGCACAGATAAGCTTCCAAGTTAAGAGTGACACGTAGCTAAGCACAACAACCTGAAGTTGAACCTGTATCTCAGCAGTTACCCAATGCCTGGGTTTTATTATAAAGAAAAATGCTAGAGATTATTCAGAATAAGTTCACAGGCATTTACTTCAAGACTTTCATCTCTGTTCTGCATATGACTCACTAACTTAAGATTAAATTGCAAGAAGGAAATTGGTATAGGCTAAAAACAAGCTCCGTTTTTATAGTAGCCTGAACCTCAACGTCTAGATTTCAATATAGCTTTCTTACAGTACCATTTAAAAAAAAAAATCACTTCATACCCCTTTACATCTTCAGATTGCAAGCTTGCCTGCCCCTAACCCATCCCACCAGAACAGGGCAGTTGAATAGTTGTGGCCAGACAATTGCCAGTTCAGATGCCAAAAAAAAGGAGCCTTTAAAAGACAAAGCCAGCTATGAATACCAAGTTGCACAAGCGCCCACAGAAAAGAATAAAATCATAGGCTTACACTTGCTCCACCCATTCATTTTGGGCAGAACTTGCCTAGAAGAGTTAGTGGCTTTGACCTCAGTTTCAAGAGCATGAAGCTAGATCATCTTGACCAGAGCCTTTGATGTCAGTAAAGTTATGCCTAATTTACCCCAACATAGCCGAATTTAGAATCTGGCCCGAGGGTAAAAACATCTTTTAAGTTACCCAGGCTAGTCCTCTCACATACACGTCTATAGCTGCACCACAGTGGTGGTTCTCCTCATATCACCTGTTTCTATGACTCTGAGTATTTCATTGTTTCCTTCTAACCACACTGTAGGAGAGATTCTCAGGGTCATAGTTAATCATGGGACTTTGTTCAGTGACAGGAACATTTCTCCCAGCCTTCTCAAATGATCTCATTTATCTGCATTCTCTTCTAATTGCATACATTGCTGGGCAGAACCGGAGAAACCCACTGGGCAGGATAACCTGCATTTTCTCTGAGACTGGGAAGTTAATGGGTAGTTCTGAAGCAAAAAATACGAGAAGAAAATACAAGTTGTATATGCTCTGGGGTTCTTTAGAAACAGGATTCCCCCCACCTAGGCCAGAGGGACTAATGTAAGTAAAACTATTCAGGGAAAGAGGCACTATATTAGTGACAGGAAGGGTGATGAGGAAGTAGGAACAGAAGAAAGTAGATCAAGTGAAGAAAAAGTAAGTTCATGATTGGATCTGGCTGCCAAAATATCTTCCCGTATCTCCCTCTCCTGACCTTTAGTAAATTATATCCCACACTGTGCTTTCTCCCTGTGGAGCCACACTGAACATTTACTTTCCTCTACCTTAAAGCACAAGTTCAATACAGGAAAGCCAAACAAGCTGAAAAAGGTTTTCAGAAATAGACCGACAGAGCCACAATCGCTGGTCGCAGCACTAGGATCTCTAGCAAGCCTTTTCCAAGGCAGCCTGGGGAGCCAAACTGAGTGGCTGCAATGAGCACATTTCACAGTGGCTCCTGCTGAGAGGCGCCAAACAGGCTGTGAAACCTCAGGTCTCGGACACCAAGAGCACCACTGCAAAAGGCCACAAGCATCCTGGTCTAATGTCGACATTAGCCCAGCTTTGAGCAGAGGAATGGGACTAAATGACTTCCTGAAATCCCTTCCAACACAAATATTCAGGGACACTACTAACATCTTTGATTTTTCACGTTTTTTTTTAAACATCAGTTAAACACAAACACAGGAACAGAACCTCTCCAGAAATAAGCTGTGCACTATTAAAAAGCATGCTGCAATAAAACCTTTAAGTGAGTCTTAAGTGACTATTAAACACATAATAATGCACCTTCCTACAGACAGCAATGAGATTGAATACTAAACACCGCAGTCAGAACAAAATAATTTTGTATAGATGCCTTGAAAATTCATTATTAAAATAAAAACAAAGGCCATTTGTTCACCATACATAGGTTGCCGTATGAAGAACTCAGCCTCACATTTCTACTATAGACTAGTTTAATTGAGCTGAAGGGAACTCCGTGACTCCGTGCTTAGGAAAGCAGAATGAAATATAAAGCTTCTTGGAAGTTGCTAGAGAGAAAGGAATGAAGTCTCCTTAAACTTTCCCTATTTCACCAGTTTGTACTTAACTTCTTACCTGGGATTAGGCCTTTCCACAATTCTTGCTGTTGCCAGAGGTCACATCTCTGCCGCACAGGACTGGCTGCAGCAGCTCAGAGCCAAAACCACCAGCACCTCCCAAGCAGGTTAACTAACCCAGCTGTATCCCCACAGAGCTGCTAACCTTGGGACTGGAGGGAGATCAGCTTTATAGTTAATTGAAATTCCAGGCACCTGCTAGGTTCCGTCACAGCTGGCACTCCTCCCTCTATTACCATTCTGCCCAGGGCTAAGCCACAGCGCTGTAAGCCAGGCCTGGAAATGGGCTTGTAAGGAACTGGCCATCCTGGATCTACATCATGAGGGGACTCTTCCCTCTTTGGAGAATTTGGAAGTAGTCATTGAAGCCAGCTGATATTTGTTGTGCATAAAGCAAAGCAGCATTAATTCAGCAAATTAATCATAGGCTTGCTTACTTTCTATACTGGGCTTTATCCATTAATCTGTACTTGCAGCAGAAACTCTGTAAGTCACATCAGTGACCGAGACAGCCATTGTGAAAGCCTGATAAGAGAGCTGGAAAGCGCACAAGCGATGATAAAGAAAACAAATCAAGGTTATGGTGTCACAAAAGGAACTTTGTCTGCGTGGCCAGAAAACAGGGTTTCTTTACAATATTACTTCCTCATTGTCTAGCAAATGTTTTGTACTACTAACTGTAAAAGTTGCAAATAAACCATGTGAGCCTATTGCAATATTCTCTATCAAGCAAAGATCACTACTTCATATGTGCAACTACGTGCTTCAAATAAGTGTAAATTAGCGATGCCCTTTACAGTGCTAGAGAACAAATGAGGTAATAGAGGTGCTGCAGCACCATGTAGAAGTCAAAAGTCTTTTGCTATATGTGCAGTACCTAGGATCAAATTTTCTTTGTTGTAAAACCAATTATGTTTTATTAATACAAATACAATGCTAAGAAACAATCCACCCAAAGCCATTGCACTGCCTTCCTGGGAATTTCTGCCTGAAGTTTATGCCAGCCATGAGGCCAACAGAGATGCTGCACTGATAAGAAGTGTTGCTAGACAATTCTGCATGGTTTGCTGCACCAGCCTGATTAGTTCTGCTTTATCCTCAGTAGTTCTGCCTACTCCCCTGAGTAGTTCTGCCTACTCCCCTGTATAGCCCAATCACAGTGGTTTGTTGCACATTTGTACTCTGGTAATACATCATCATAATAATAGAAGATCACATGTTTGAATCTACATATGCTATCTCCATCTCCATCTGGGACAGACAGGCACTGATAGATTCAGCTATAATGCTTTACGGCATCACTGCTCTCAGCTGTCCATGCGCCGCTTTCCACAAGCGATTGCTCCGTGGCAAACACGTGCCAGTCCTGCAGCTTCTGTGATTCACAGTTTGGTAAATTTAACTGCAATCATTCGCTTCTCTAACTCCTGCAAGGTAACTTCGGCAGAAAGATGAGGTAGACACCTGGGAGCGGGAACATAATAAATCATATGCCTTAATCTGTCAGAACTCATCCGTCACAGCCAGAAAGGCCAGTACTTCAGTGATAGAGATTTCAGATATACACCCCAAAGAGGCAAGAGTTCCGTCTAACATGAAGCTACATATAATCTAGGAACAAGTTCTACCTTTTTTCTATTTGATCAGCATACGGATCAAACTTTTTTTTCCCCATGTGGTGTTTCCACTATAGGTCTATGTGAAAAGTGAGGTCACATAGCCTTCCATTTCAAGCACCTTGATGTTCGTCCTATAGTACAAGTCAAACTGGCCCTAACACAGTAAATAAATATTTCCAGTGTTGCTGCTTACTCTATATCCTGCCCAAACGTAATGACATCACAGCAACAGCTCCAGGCACTCCAGAGATGATGGGAAAGTATAAACAGTGCTCCATCTGCAGTTCATTTGCTATTGCTATAAAAAAAAGCAAAACAAGCCTTTGACTGATGGTTGGTTTCCACAGTTCGGTGGCAACAACTTTGCAAATGAACTATTTCAGGCCAGACTTGGTGGCAGTTATTTGACAAAATGCAGCAGTTCTGATAGTACATAGATTTTTTTAACATGGTCTTTGTAAATGATAATATTCAAGGACAAACTTGTCAGGTCAAATTTGACCCAGGTGCTGAATGTGTAAAAGCTGAGAGGTAAAGATTACTGCAGGAAAGATTAATGACACTATTAACATGAATATGCGCAGCTACATAGCTGTGCACAGAGGGAAGGTTTTGTTTGGAGGCATAGTAAATGAAGTCTGGGTATACTCTAGGGATATTTTTGTTCCTTTTGTATATAGAGATATTTTATCTCAGAGTTATTCAAATATACTTGAGTTTCTATAAGCAAGCTTTAAAAAATAATATTTTTTTAATTTTACCCGATGAATCAGTTACAAGGCAAAATCTGCACAGATTTGCATCAAAATGTCCTCCATTTAACATTATCCAGCTACCCTGTCCGGAAAGTGAAAAATTCTCATAATAACATACACAGCTGCTCCCTGTAATATAACATGTTTTTCATGCTGCTACAATGCAATCAGTGTGTGATATCTTTAATTATTATCATTCCAAATGTGTAAAACTGAGCTCTGATTCTCCTGAGATGTTAAGTACTAATGTGTAAAGAACACAGTTCTTGTGTCATACAATAGGATGACTTTAAGCAATTGGGAACTATATTCTTACCTTGTGAAATCAGCCAAGCCTCTTCTAATGTCATTACTTATTCACATTGGCTGAAGAGATGGCATCTGAGGGTGGCAGGGCCACCCAGAGAGAAGGGGCAAGAAAAGCAGTTGGTCTTTTTCCCCACTACATTGAATAATTAGTGGGGTCTTTCACCTCATTCCAGTGGGACGGCTCATAATAGGCAAGGTAGTCTCTACTTGTCCTTTTTCAAAGCTCTGGGCACCCCTGTCTGATGTTTAGTTTGCTGTCAGAGTTTTGTCCCAATATTCATAATTGTTATGTATCTGTAATCAAAGTCAAATGGTCTTTGCATTTGTAGGCACTTGACACACAGTTGATTAAATTTATCTGCAAAATGGTGTTTCTTTACATAATAGAGGTGTGAGAAGCATGAATTCAGATACTTCCCAAGTAGTCAGAAAATTTGAAGAAAGGGGTATGTAGGGGCTACATGCACAAATCCAGCAGGTGTGTGCAGGGGTTATCATCCCTTTTGCCCCCACTGAAAGTCCCTGCCATGCGATGTGGCCAGAAGTGCATGTTGGCATTTCACTTCTGATTGGAGCTGTTTCTACTCCGAAATATGACAGGAAGGTAAAGAGCCTGTTGGTGTTTAAAGTTCAGTGCTGCTTGGCCATTCCTCTGTCAAGTACCTTTCAGAGCTCCTAATTGAAAGCTTGCTATTCTCTACTAATTCATTAAAATACTTTTTTTCTAACTATGAACTTCTGCATAACTTGGTCTTTTCTTAATCATAGCCTTTCATTCCTTCTTTTCACAATGAGCAACTGGAATTGCATCTTCTGTTTTTTCTAAACAATTCATTCATTCATACTGGCAATCAGGATATAATCACTCCTTTCCAGCTAGGAACTGCTTGCCGCAATTCCGTGTTATATACACCAGAAATTTAGCAGGATGAATGAAGGCAGTGACACATATTAAGCTGTATGCCATGTTTTGTCTGAGTATGAAATTTCAGAATATTTGCTAAAATGCAAAATGGGTGTGTAACTCCATCTACCTCTCCTTTCCTCATAATTATTTACATGGAACCACTGGGAGACAGCATGTCATAATATTCATTCATACTTGCAAACCACAACCAAGGAGAAAGCTGAGCCAGGACAAACACAAACAGACCAAGAAAGAGACAAGTACATCTGGCTATGAATAAACAGCCAGTTTTTTGCTTCCTCTCCTGGAAACTTTCTTGATTTGTGTTCTACCTCAGTTTATTCTTTCAGAGATGAAACGGCCTGCTTTGGTTCTTGTGTAACATTTTAAAGCTTGATTCAGGCGGCATAAAAGACTTAAAGTGTTCAAGAGCAAAAGTAGAACCAATTTTTAGAGCTGACAGCCCATCGCTGTATAGATGAGCATAGGCTGAAGAAAAGAATCATAATCATATAATCAGTTCTACATCCACAAACCCAATACTGATGGGGGTGAGAAGTCAGACACTCTGAACGGCCAGGCGATGCTAAGCACAACTTGCTCTGCAGCCCGGCAGCCCTGGCAGTGTTTTGGAGGGGAAGGAGCAGCTAGCTTTCAGACACAGGGCCAGAACGATGCTTTCCCGTAGAGAATAGAAACAACACCAAAAGAAAATCCCGGCAAGCCCATTTCATGACACAAAAATGGCACTACACACCAACCTGCTGAAAGGAGCCTAACCAACATAAAAACTCATGATGGGAACTGTATCATGAATCACAAGTCGGTGGAGCACTTTCCCTGACTTAAGTGGGCCTTGGATCAAGTCCACAGATTACAATATATTAGCAGCAGCTACAACCATCAAGATTTATTCACTCTCCCCCTCACAAATTTCTAGAACTGCTTTCACCATGAGTGGATGGGATCCCTCCTGCTTTTTACCATTTGTCATTGCTCACTTAATGTTTGAAGCACCCTGCATCATAATGAAAGAGTGTTCTGGCAAATATCCATAACAAATTGAATCAAACTAGAAATGCTGTTTGGCTGTTGAACAGACTTGGTAAATTAATATTAGAAACCTTCACTTTATTTGTTCTGTCTCCATACCATGGTAACTTGTTGATTATTTATTTTAAGTGCAATAAAAAGTTTCGTTTACTCTTCTCTGAAGTTACTCAGAAGGGAGTCACTCATCCTTTTTTAACAATATTGCAACAGAACTTCACAAAAACATTCACTGGGGAGTCTGAAGAATGGATAGCAGAAATAGATGCAGGATTTAATAGTAATATTTGTCATATTTGTCATAGATGAGTAGATACATTCAGTTATTTCTACTGACTCCTCTAATCCTAAGTCTTTGTTCCAGACAGAGTTCTCAAAGTGATTTATTTCAAAAGGCAGGAATTTTCTTGAAATTCAGTCAGTTATGTTTAAAAACTTCATGTAGAAAAAAACTGTTTCAGGAAGGTAAAACAAAAGCAAATGTTACCTATTTTTGGGGAGAAAAAATTCTGTTTGTGATTGTAATTGATTACTCTAAAATTAAATCATATACAGCAGAAACACAAGGGCTGTTTACAAGGTAAATGCTACCAGAGAGATAAAATCTAATTATCACCTATAATTTTCAGTGGTCTGTATTTATTTTGTTATTTACAATCATTTAACATTTACACATAGAACTTAATTTTATAATTTTTCCCGTCGTGTTTCTTAGTTATAAATCTCATCTGTCTTCTAACTGAATGGACTGCACTTTCTTACAGGAAGGATTTCCGTAGGTTGTTCACAAATCCTGCAGCAGCAGCTCTCTGTCTGTTCAATTAATCTATTGTGGAAATAAAAGAGCATTTCCCAAAAAGATGAACGTTTGCTTTTGCAGATATCCTCCCTGCACATCCGTTCAAACTGGAATCCAGAGTTCTTTTGCTTTTAGCACGTAAGTTTGCAAGTAAAATCTTGATTGCCAAAGTTCACAAATAAGAGTGCTTTTCTACAACTGGGCGCAAAGGCACTCAGATGTACATAACTCTCCCCAGTTTGAAAGAGCTCCCAGATTTTTAAGATTAGGAGCCTTTTTTGTCAGGTGGCCTTGAATGAACTGGTCTTGCCTGTAGAAAGGGACCAAAGATAAAAGTTAACTACATTGGGAAGTTTTACATTTTTTGTGTAAGAAAACTTATTTTTCAGCTACATTTACCCACCTCAATCAATGAGATCACCACAAACCTATCTGCCTTACTATTGGAGTAAATCAGAGACTATTTATATCCAGAGCTTTGAATATTTACTGCCTAGTAACACAGACTGAAGAGCAAAACAAGGAGAGAGCAGTTCATAGCTATCTGATAGTCAGTGCCTTTTCCCCATCCTGGAAGGTTTTACAAACAACTGTTGCTTACTACTTTATGGTTTTGAGAACTCATTCTGAAATCAGTGGTTTGAAATTTGGTTTGCAGAAGTTTGCCAAATCTGGTACTTAAGTTTTAATGGTGCAAAACTAATGAAAGGGTAGGATATCACAGATTATTGTCAATAAATAGTATGATATGGCAGGAAGAATGGCGAAGGGAAGTAATGAAAGACAAGTATTCTACCAGGATTTAGAAAGTCCCATTGCAGATTGGCGCCAGCACAGTCAAGTTCTCCTATTACAAACTCGAGCAAAGCTGCAAGAAGCAAAGCTGTGAGCTTTTATTTTGTGCTGAAAGTATTGTGAGAAGGTACTTTTCAGGAATTTATCATAATGAAGAAAAACTACATTTCCCTATTTGCACTCTCTCATTGTGCTTTTAATATTTTAAGGCAAAATGATCCAGATTCGATAATTTTCTTAAGAAATTTTTTTCGTTAAGAGGAAAAGAGACAAATGTCCCGAAAAGGATTTAGCACAAGCATTCAAGCTCTGCTGTTGGAAAGGGTTAGCAGCAAGCTAAACAGATCTCGAATGTCAAATCATTCTCTTTGTTATGTTTCATTGCAGTTAGGCTTGGGTAAACTTCAGCAAATTGAAGTGTGTGCATACACACATCCTTCTGTTTATGGAGAGTGTAGTAACTCTGGAGACCTGAAGTATTGTGACAGAGAATACAAAACTGTATAAACAGATTTCATTGCATTTGGTAGTCCCAAGATAAAACTTGCCTGTACCCGCATAGTGCCACCCTCAGTAGACAGGATTTAATAAAACTGAGTGTAAAGTCCAAAACAAGGCTCTAATTCCATTTTAATATATATTATATAAAGCCAGGATGCAAGTATTTCCTTGCTAATCTGGGTGTAGAAAGCTCAAGATCTAGCCCCCTTACTTCAGTGTAAATAAAGCATTTATTTCTGTTTTCTGCAGATCAAAGAATGTGCCTAACTTTATCATTATTAATTTTAAATGCCCTTAATTAATCTCAGAATAAGCTGTAGCTAAAAGGTCATGATTTAAGTGCTTTAGACTACAGAGATGCAGCTCCAAGGAAAAGTGTTTTTGTGTTGCTACGGGAACCCTTAATGTTCTATGGCACCAGTCACATTTTGAAAAACAAGAAACGAAGCAGAAGTAAGTATTGTTTAATGAAAAACATTACAAGATTAAATCAAGGTCTAGAAGACCATTAAGCATAAAAAAGAGGGAGAGACACAACATTTTAAAGAGCATTTTAGAAGTGTGGTATAATGTTTATTTATAATATTTCTTGATTAACATTATATTTAGCTTTTTCAGAGGAAATGTTTATACCTGAACTATTTCCAGTGATTGCTTAATGAAAAGGACTAATGGTGCTCTGAAAGGGTCTCAGAACTCTGATGTGAAATCAGTAGAAAGATGCAGACTGTAGACCTTCCACAATATTTTCTTATAAACCCAGAAATCAGGTGAAACTTTCTTCATTTCAGAATTTGTTATAAATCAGATCTCACCAAATCTGTCAATCTTATATGCACAGTTGTGCCATATTTTACAGTAATTTCCTCCGTTCCCAGGGTACTATGAAAATCCTTGTGAACTGAACCCTAAGCAAAGATTTTCACTATCTGCCATGGACTGAAATCACTAGTCTAGATCAAAACTTATGGGGTCAGGGTCTCAGCTGAGCAACGTCCATTTATATCCACTGAGTAGGTAATCTATAAAAGATGTAGAAATTAATAGCAAATAAGCAAGTTTTTCAACAGCTTGATTAGAACTGTGTAAATAATTGAAATTTTGGCCAACTGATCACAATTTATATCACTTCGTGACACTGGTGTATTAAGTAATTACAGTTAAACAATCTCAAGCACAGTTTCAAATTCAAAATTACACTTTATAAATTTTGAAACAAAACATTTTGACCTGTCTCAGAGAAATCTACTTTCTCAGGTGAAAACTATTTGAAAGAACAGCCTGAGGTGATTTAATAGTTTCACTGCGCTGCATGGAGTTTTTTTGGTGCACAAGACATATTTTTGAAAATATTTCTCAACCTCTACTTCTGATTGCTCTAAAGCCCTAGAGGTGCCTCTTCTACAAGGAAAAACTATATAGTAAAGATCATAAATAGAGAGTTTCCTTTTCATTGTTGCTTCTTATAATTGTCCTGGTGCCTTGCAGCTGAATATTGTGATTGGTTGCAATCCAATACTTTGGCTCAGCCAAAGAAAAACCCAGTTCTACTGGTCATGAAAGAAGAAGAAAAAAGATATGTACATAAGCTTCTATTAGTTGTAGGAAACTTATTTTATTTGCATATTTAGCAGTGGCACCTAGCACAGACATCATAGCCAATCCACAAACAATTTTTTTTTTCTTCACTATTTGTCAGCTCCATTAAGTAGCATAGATTTTCCTTTATCTTGAACAAATCTGTCTGAAAACAGAAATCGTTTTCACTGACTGAAGGGAAAGGAAGGACTAATCAGATATTAGTAGTTTACTGCAGATTTTTTTAATGACAATTACTTTCTGACAAATTCTTTTTTAATAAATAAGTTTACTAAACATACTTGGGAATTTGCCTGCAAAAATCCTGAGTATTTCTGGGAAATAAGCTCCATTAATAGGTAAAAAATATTGATTTAATACATATTTCTATTGTAGTTCTAAAAAGAAAATGCAAGGAAAGCTGATACAGCAGGAAAATCATTTGTGGATAGGCTATTGCTTAAGAATTCCTAAAACCATTACAGAAGCTATAAATTGTTAATTGTGAAGTCTGAAAGTGTGTGAAATGTCTATAAACATATTTGATAACTTGGATGTGTTTCTTTACACTGTGTACTTCACACAAGCTTAATTGTCAAGGAATTGCAGTGTGTCAGTGCAGCACTAACAAAATTGTGAAAATTATTACATATTATTTAAGCCAAACAACATCTATAGTTTAATTGTCCACAGAACCCATAAAAACCCAAAAATACAAATTAATTTATTGGTCCGAATACCAGAGTAACATTTCTATGCACAGACCTCAGACCTAAGAGGTAATTATTGCATTCACAAGTTTAGCTGCTTCTTCTCAGGGCTTAGAACATTACAGATGTTGACAGTAACATATTAAAAGGCCTAAATTGGAAATAAAAACTAATAAAAATGGGAGATAATAACACTGGAAAGACTACTTGTCTTAAGACAATAATATTAATTATCTGACCTTTTTATTCTTTGCATCAGCTGCTTCGGAAAAATACAATGTCATGAAGAAACTTCCATAGGGACAAACTTTACGATAGATCATCTCTTTTGGGAGTAGCACACTTGCATTAATAGACATGAAATAACTCACAATAATTTATCATAAGTAAGGCTGTGACTTTAATGTTCAAGTCTGCTTTCAGTTATGTAGCCCGATGTATGAGACTTTTCATTCTACTGTTTGATGTGTACTAGACATTTGTAATAAATGTATGTTTTAAAAGTGTTATAGAAGAGGGAAGAAAACGGCATGGTTTACTTCTCATCATTCATGACTCGTTCCGGGTAGGAATCAGCTTGAATCTCAATTTTCCCTCTTCTTTGAGCAAACTGTTTAGTTTCACTTTACTTTTAGACGCTTCAGCGGTGTTAGTGAAGCTAAGGAAGGCATATGTTAGTTGAGCTTACAATGAAGAACAAAGCATAATCCATAAAGATTGCAATTCATGACTGTATTGTTCCAATATTACATTTCTATAATTGCATTAACTTTAAGAGTAGTACACCAGCATGTAACTAAATAGCACACTGGTGGCTAAATGCTGGAAGAGGCAACCTTATCATGAGCCAGTTCCCCAGCTGCTATGTGCCAGCACGGCTCTGTTGAAACCAATGCAATTACACTAACACCAGCCAACGATCTGTTCCACTCAGTGCACGCCTCAGGAATGGCACTAAAAGCACAGCCTGAGAATAGTCGCAGGGACAGCTGGCCCAGTAGCACATCCTCAGCCGTGGCCAGTCACGGTCATTGAAGCCTTGCTAGTTCTCATCATAAACAGTAAATAACTGGTCCCCCAATTTCTCAGCCACCTATTTGCCTTTCTAATGTCCCCTCCCCACTGAGATGCCTTTAGAGCCACCTCCCTTTTTTCCCCCTCATTCCAGCTGAGTGTGTATCACTAAGGTCATACAGGCCTGACTGGTCAGTGCTTTACCCCTTCTCTTACCATTACTACATAGAGGGCTAATAAAGTGCAGATTGGTTGCAAAGCAATCCTGATTCCAAAGCATTTTATATCCAAACGCATGACAAAATATATGTTTAATCGTACAGGAACTGACCACTGCTTGATAGAAATCTTCCTGTCTCTTGTAGCATCAACAGAGCGATGTTAATCTATACCAGATGCACATCTGGCCCAGCCTCTGTGAAGAAGCTGTTGAAGTGGAAATTTAATATTTTAACTACTACAAACCTACAGAATTCTGCAATAAAATTAAATTTGGGTAAAGGATTAGTTACTATGTTGAATACCTACTAAAGAAGGCTTCTTTTCACAGCAAACAGAAGATTGCAAATAATTGGTATCAATATTTTTGCCGCTAATGTAGTGTCAGTTTCATGACACTTACCCTAAATATATTTATTGTTGAAGTGGATGAGTGACATTGCTAAACGTGGCGAGACAAGTGAGCTAGCACCTTAGGTTTCTTCCCTGCTTTTCTACAAAAGCTAGACATAGCCACAGCCAGCCGGCCACATATATGAACTATTTATGTAGAGATGAACTTTGATACAATACAATGCCCTTAAGAGGTCATAAACCCTGAAAATCAGGGAATGTGAGAATAGAAATATTCACCACCAACCACACTAGGCTTTTTATGAACCAAGGGTTGTTGAAGATACTTTTGCAACCAATGCGTGCGTTAAGCAAATTCTTAAAGAGAAACAGCTTATGCATTAGTCTCTTTTCCCTGCTACCTCCCACAATTCTTCTGCTTCCCCCTCCTGTTTCCTTCCTTCTTTTTTATCAGGATATAAGAAGTGAAAACGGATATGCTTGGGCTTAAATTATAGGACCTGTCTTGTGTATTTACTGCTATTTGCAAAAAGTGGGACTGGTCCTGAGGCCAGGTGACTGGTGCCCCCTTAGCGACTGAAGGGCACGGAGGAGAGCAATATGGCTTGCCGTTTGTCCTGGTTTTCCTCATTCAAACCTTGTTCTCCCTACCCTTAACGTAGTTTCTCTGTCTTTGCTACTGATGGGTCTGACTGTTCACTAGTTTTGAGATCAGGCAAAGAGCTGAAAAAGATAAACAGGGTAACATAATAGGAAGCTGCCGTGTGGTTTTTATTAACTTTCACCTGACATTCCAGAGATTTAATTAGATTTCTCCAATTTTGGCCGTTGCCAGGAAGTGTGATGGAACAGAGAGGGATGGCCTGAGTTTCTGCAGTCCTTGCCTGACCTGAGGCAGAGCCATGCATTACGGCAGTGGGGCAGGATGTGCTGCACAGTCCTTCAGAGAGCCGGAGAGTATCACAAAGGCTGTAGTGCATCTTCACCCTCATAGCACAGAACACGTAACATATTCTCCTCACATTATTTTTCTTGGACTAGTCTGACATTTTTTTCAGTGCGATGCCTGTTGGGTAATTGGAGCATTTAGGTAACAGCTCTAAGCAGCATTACAGCTTTTGCTTTTCTCTAGAATGCTATCTGAATGGCATTGTTTCCGTACCCACCCTAAGTGTATTAAAAAAAAAAAAAATACACTGTGGAAGGCTGGTATTGGGAAAAACAAAAGGCATTCATCACCAACAGGAAAGTAAGAATTCTTTAGATATTTATTTATTGATCTATCTTAGTCTTTTTATGCACTGTTATTGCCTGCCTAATGGGGAACTCTTGTAGAATAAGTAACAGATTTCCCAAAGCTTAGTAATGAGGTAACCATGCATTTTAAGTGTGACTAGCAAAATTATGAGCACTACAGAACAGTGCAGATGCTATACAACAAATTGTTTATGCATTTTAAGCAACAACAGCATCTGGAATTTTTATAGGGATGACAAAGCGCTGAAATATGAGCAGTTCGATGCCCTTTTTTTAAGAATGGCTTTGAATCAAAGTTGTTGAAGCACAGACAAGGACTTCCTCTGTAGTAATACTCATTTGTTACTCTTTTTGAAATATCAGCTGTTTCTATTATTTTTTGTTTAATAATTTTTCTTTATATTTTAGGCCACCAACGAACACATTAGACCTAGATTTCATAAGGGATCTTCTAAGCATACATGCCTGCCAGTTTGTCCTTCATCACCAGCTATCAGGGAGCATTCAGCAACCTAATTTCACAATTACAAAAAGCCATTTGTGATAGTAAAAAGCAGTCTATGCCCTTATTTTATTAAGATGCATTATTGTCATGGAGTTTGATTCATGGTATTATTTTTTAAAGAAAAGATGAAAATGTTATGAAGGCAATACAGACATCTGGAAAAATTATTTAAGTATCCATGCTGAATGTCTTTCCTTTTGGATGCTTTGAACAGTTATTGTTCTGTTGGGGCTATCTCTGGTTCTTTCTTTTGTTAAGGCCTCTGTATTTAACTCTCTGAACTTTATGGAATCATACTGAGATTCATAAGACTAAGACAAGATTAAGTGACAAGACTTGTGTCTAGTGAGCACACAAAGTCCCTTTTGAAAGAAATCCAAAATAGTTTACCATAACACTAAAAAGTCTATAACCCCAACCTGATAATCCTATATCATAAATTATGGAATGATCCTAAGATTTCTGGCAAGCCAGGTACATAAAATACAAACCAACTCCAAAAATGATAAACCAGAATTGATCTAATGGACTATTTGGTTAATTTTTCATGGTATTTTCCCATGTTTTCATGCCTCATTAGTCCACAGAATTATGGCATTAAATCTGTGCCCAAGGCCATAAAAGTGAGCATGAAATAATGAAACTAGGTCTTGTCAGCGGACAGCACCAGTCAGGAAATCTGTGTGAAATGCACCCAATTTAGTATAGTTTTCAACACTTTCTATTACAGAAAGTTATGAAAAAAGCAATCGGTTACTATTAAGTTACGCTCTGGCAAATGAGACATGCAAACTGGATACTCAGTTCTCATACTCTTAGCAGATGGCTATAACCTTGACATTGCCAGACAAGCTAGCATTTTCAGTGTAATTTTTTTTTTTTACTAGGTATTTTCAGCTAGACCGAAAGGGCTGTCTTTGCTATTTAGCGTAAATGTGCCCTGTGAAAGATTTTTCTTTTAAAAAAGAACACAATGGTGCACTATACATAGTCCTGCTAGCAAAGACCTTAGATATTTGCTTTGGTATAGTAAATTGGCAAGAGGGCCAAAGAAGCAATGTGAGGGATGAGAAAACCAGGGGAGAAAATAAGGAAGGAATATGAATTAAAAAGAAAACAACTATGCATGAATTATAAAGTCGAGCTACTCAGCTAAAAGAGTTCATTTCTGGCCCTTTACCCATAGGATTTTTCCAATGATAACATGGCATAAGCTGTAATAAGACCCTCATGAATGATGTTGCAGACAAATTATGGAAAAGAGATCAGATCCTCTGAGTTTGGGGGGATATTTTATGACTTTGTGCGTGTGTGCTGAATGCTTGTTATCCTATTCATGTCACTATGAATTTCATATGTTCATGAAACCTTATAATTCTGTATAGCCAAAAGGAGCACTACATTACTTTCTGTACATCTCACAAGTTACGGATAATCATAGCATGAATCTAAACATTGTATTTAAGTTTAATGAACGCAAAACCTGTCAATGTTAAACCCATGAAAGAAGTGTAATCAAAAATAGCATCCATTATTTACATAACCTCTAGAGAAACCTAGGCTTATATGATGGTAATGCTTAAAAAAGAAAGCTGTCTCCTTTAAAAAACAAACAGTTGCTAGAGGTACTGAGAAAATTGTCCTCCGCTTATCTGAATGTAATCCAAGAACTGGTACAGAACTTCAGAACAGAATGCAGTGGACTTCAGATAGCAGATCTTGTGCATTAGCTAACGCTTGATTGATTCACTTATTTCAAAGCATAGATTCTTTACAGTGAACAATATTGTGTCCTATTTTATGAAAATACTTCTCTAAACCAGAATTGATTACTTAAGTAAAGAAGTCATAAACATAAACCTGGCATAAGGACCAAGCCACATTTTGCTATATATTCTGCATTTAGATAGCAGTTATTCTATAAACGCAAAGTATGTGATTTCACAATGCTCAGAAGAAAAGGCAAGTGATCTGGTTTTAATTTTTGGTTTTCCACATTTATATCTGGGAACTGTATACTTTCAGGAATTATGGGTTAAGTGGGAGGAGAAACAGGAGCAACTTACTTTGGCAGTTTAAAATAGAATTCACTGATTTCAGGAATAGCTGCTTTTCCACATACTGAGACTTCTCTAGTGGGAATAGCTCACTGATACAGCGAGGACAAATGGAGCAAGATGTCTTTCTACAGTGTAAAGTCAGAATAGTAATGACTAGATATAAAATCTTGTAATTTAATGCTTTGAAAGGACAAACATTTTGAAAGCATGTTTCCAAAATAAATCTGAAAAATAGCCTGTCATTTTCTTTTATTCATTGCTTCCAAGGAACTCAGGGCATTATGCTTTATGGTTGCTCAACTCTATGCAGAAACATTTTCCTGCAGAAAGAATGGTAATTTTTTTGCAAAAGCCAATGTGGAAGTACGCCTCTAGCATGGAACCACTAAAACAGTGCACTGCGTCTTTGCAAATGACAGCAGCAGTAAAATCTGATACAGTACATGAAGTATATGATATTCATGATCAAAGATCAGTGTCATTATTACATTTTTCAAAACCTATGATTAAGTTACTAGCTGCTAAAGTCATGGCTGTGTGTCTGAATTACACACTATACTACTTTTTGCATAATCAATACTGGTGTTTCAGTGGCAGTTCTAGTGGAAAGGAAAAGCTGTGAATAACCTCCTCCGGCAGAAACAGACGTAGCAATAATGTCACCATGTATGGAGGGATCAGCTAGCTGTAAGCTTTCCGGACAATAAAAAGCAGAATGAGTTTCCATAATAAACGGAAAAACATGTAAAGAAATATCTGCTAGCAGAGAGCAAAGCAGGTCCATCAGTGCCTTCAGGAGACCTATGTATAAGAGCCTACCCTGAGTCCTTAATCATGTAGGTTGCTATTTTTAATGGGAATGACAGATAAGTCTGGTCATGTCATACAAGTAAACTTCAATACATAAAAAGTATCTTCTGTATTTCCTTTTCTCTTCCCCAGAAAGTTTTGAGTTTTGAGCTATGCAAGATGGATGAATGAGGACATAGTCTTGTCTTTGGAGTTTACAGTGTCCAGATTAAACTGAAGATATTTTCCAAAAGCATGTGTTATGTATTTAAGAAAAGAAGTTCACTGTGGGGTGATAGAGATCAACATTTTTTTTCCTGGAAGAAGCTTTGTTTAGTTTCCATTAAGTAATGAGCTGCTAAAGGATTTGCTGCTACAAGAATCCGAAAAAAGACACCTTAAACACACTAAAGTAAAGCATTGTCCTGTGGGACAATTCTGTAGTACAAATTGGTGCCAGTAGGCATTCCATCCTGAAGTATCAACTAGAAACAGCTAAACACTGAAGAGTTATTCCAGAAACATTCTTGAGAAAATTGTTTTCCTGAAATACATAATCATGCTTATTTTTTTTACATTCCAGTGTTTTTACTGGTTTGCTAGCCTTGACAGGACTCATGAATCACAAACTTACAAACAGACAGCCTTCTGCATTCCTTTTTGTGGAAAAGTCAGACCCTAACGATTTTTGCGAGATAGACCAAGGGAATATGCAACGTGAACATTGCATACTTGAGTTTCATTTACATAAAAATGAGCAAATAGGATGCTTCTACAGTTACTTAGAGCTAGACCTAGACAATGAAGAATTAAAGCAGTGTCAAAACCATGTTCTTGATTCTTTACTTAGCTAGGTAGTAATTTTTAAAAAAAAAAAATTAGTTTCAATGGAATACTCTGTGAAGTATAACACCAGTAAACCTGAGTGAGAAGAACAGAACAGAGAGGTGGTGGAGTCAGCTGAATTTCATATTGAAGAATTGTTGGTCAACATATCAGCCAGCCTTTTTCATTCGGGAAGTTACTCGCTATTCATTTTCAGAAGATAACCAATGTCAACCCGTATGAAATTTTACTGAGTGCTCAATATTCACAATTCAGTATCTGAGCTGTTTGCTCAACTTAGTTCCTTGATATTGTTTCCCCTTCCCGACCAGATAGACTTCCAGACTAAATTTGTCTGAAACAAACTCTAGCTCATCATTAAATTAATCTCAATTCAAAGTCCAACATTTGCTTTCTGCAAACATATTGTCACAACAAGCACATAAAAATGAGTGCAAGCATTTGCTGGGAGAATGGTGAATATTTGCGGGTGGTGATTTTGTTGCATTGCTCCTATCATAGAGTCTTCTGTAAAATATACTAGCAGTAAAAAAAGTAATAAACAATTGACCAACACGTATCCCTTTATTTAGAAACACTTCCTTGATGAAGATTTGAGACTAAGACTTCGCATATGTCCTCAGTTGTATGAGAGGATATGTTTTTTATCTAGCCACACAAGAAGATCTCATCTTTAGTTTCTACTTGCAGATCCCCATAGTTCCTTACACATGCACCTTTCTCTGAAACCAGATCTATGTGGACCTCAAAGCAGTGGTTTTAGGTTTACAGTGACACTGTGAGGCTCTTGGGCTGTAACAGCAATCGCTAGAACCAACACCAAACACCAAAACTCCATGTATGCTTATCAAGAACTAAGTACATTCCAGCCACACTGGAAGCCCACAGAGTTCAGCTCACTCTTAAACAAACTGCAGTTAGCTGAAGGCTGGCAGAAATAAGTCTTATTGGCTTCAGGTCTGAATTTCAGTGGAACTGCCTGGCCCTCTAGACACTCATAGGGAAGACATGTCTTTTCAGAGGTACCAGGACACCACGCTGACAGCCTACCCTTCCACACCAGAACGGTTTCTAAGTTGTTTGGACAAAACAACTTTGAAAAAAATCCACATTAAAAGAGTCCTGACTTGCAAGGGCATCAAAAGAAGGATGGTAACACACACAGAGTTCACTTATGCTTGAAGTGCAAAGCTCACCAGTACAGTTTGTGAGACCTATGTAATATGAACAGTACTATTATTCTATACGTTTGTATAAGGATTTTCCAGGGTGAGCACCAGGAAAATATGCTGTGAAAACAGTAGATCAAGTTCTACACTGGTTTCAACAAGTATACATTTCAGGTCACCTAATATCACTTCAAGATCTCTCTGTAGGACAGAAAGACAGGTATTACTTGTGAAAGGGCTACTTGTAAAAGGGCTACAAGTATTGCACAAAGTCGGGGATTCCTTCACTTCTTGGCTGTTCTAAGTGCTTGACAACTTGTAGGATGAAACCTGATATTCATATAGGAGACAACCTGGAGCTCAGATCTGTTTCCCCTTTGAATTGGGGTAAGCAACTTAATCCTCCAGAGACAAAGTTTCAACATCTGTACAAAAAGGTTTGAAAGTACTATTTTCCCCTAAAGGGAGCATTACAAAGTGAACTAATTAACACCTAGACATAGTTTAGGGCTTCAGGAGACTAAGTGCCATTGAAATTAAGGGTACTGTGATCCCTTTAGAGTGGAATATTTGCATTTGGCAAGTAGTTGAGAACTTTGGCTTTTAGCCTAGGCCTTAGCATCTCTGAAGTGTCATGTATCCTTATCAACATTTTGCTCGCTACACTCACATCTACTTAGCATTTCCAGAGAACAGGTACTTTTATCATCCAAAAGTGGCCATTTCCTTACTAGTCAAACTTGGTTTCACTGTTATTCCACAATATCCTAAAACCAGATCCCATAGGGTTTTCCTTGCATTTTTCATTTCAGCTACACAATCCTGCACTCCCTCTGCTTAGAAAAAAATGTGAGTACAGCAATGGTTCTGCTTTTGAACTACAGAACACTCTGAGTTTTACACTTCACACTTCGGCTACTGTTGTGTAGAAAATACTAACAGTGACGGCAATGAAAGGAAACAGCCTTTCCGACTCGTAAACTCCTAGGTGATCTGCCTTTGTTTTCTGGAGTCAAAACATGGTATGAATGTTCTAAATTAAGAATCAAAGCATTCCATATTTTTGAGTACAAGTATAAATTAAAAGTAAGCATTTATAAAATACTTCAAGCCCTTGAACAACAGCTGGACATCGTAGCCTGTTCCACAATCAGTTTTGGACTGGTCCATTAACATTTTATCTACAGTTGGGCATACATCTGATAAACAACCCTGCATAGCAGCACTTCTTTTTTTAAAAAAATGCTTTGCATATTAAAACAAAGTAACCTGGGGCAAACCAAAAAAACAAATGCAAACACCTGTAAATTTTCAGGACTTTGAGATCTTAACAGAACTTACGTCCTGGATCCAAGCATTCTTCAAGTGATTTTGAGTTTACTGAATGGCTGGAGACTTCAGAGTGGATGAAATCCAGTCATCAAATGCTCAAAGTTTCTAAAACTCAAATACATATCTGAATTTGAAATATGTCATGAGTTTCTCTTTGCACTGTAGAGATAATTTATATTGTATTTGGTACATATCCATTAAATTAGGTAAACTTTTAAAATGTGCAGGCTTACAGTAAGTACATCAAGAGCATTCAGATCAAAAAAATATTTCTTGATATTTTAATTCTGTATGTTGAAGGAGAAACAAAGCAATATAAAATATGTCATTTTTAACGTCTGTTTTCAAAGGTTACTCCGTTAACTACATGTCAATCCAAATTTTTTCATAATCGTATTGTTGAGAAATACAGTTCTTGAGATACATAGCCTGTAATGATGCTACAGTTGCAGTGTTTGGTTTAAAAAAATCCTGAAAAATAAGTCCGAACAGATTTGAATGCTTTGCAGAAGATTTTCTTTATCCCTCAAAAGAGGAAAGTAAAAGTATGAATCCTAAGTATTTAGCATTCATTAGTGTTATGTCTGTAATACTGTCTCATGTGACCACATTGCTCATCATAAGCCAGTTAGGGAAAAAGGATCTCAAATGTGAGTGCAAAGCTGAATAGTCAGACTCCTTATCAAAATGGAAGGATGCATCAAATGGATTTTCCACTGGAATCTATCCTGGGTTCAGTGCTATTCAGTATTTTCACTACTGACCCAAATGACAGATCACAGAATAGGCTCATGATTTAGAGACAAATAAAGTCTGGTACATTGTAAGTACTTTGAAGGACAAGACTAGGATTTAGTATGGTTGTGATAGGCTGGAAAACTTCAGGTATTTTTCAACTTGTACAAGTGCAAGCATCACACTCAGGAATAACAACCTGCACAGAGACAAAATGGGGAAGAACTGAGGAGGAAAAAATTCAGATAGAAAAGGGTATAGAAACTAGAGTTGTCCAGAGACCGGACGCAAGTTAACAATGACATGCTGCTGCTAACACAGAAACGTCATTCTGGAATGCAGAGAGCGTGCAAGTTTGCGGAGTAACCCTTTTGCTCTACTCAGCACTGATAAAGCTTTAACTGGGTTACTGTGACTAGGTCAGGGACCTCACTTTGAGAAGTTTACGAACCAGTCAGAGACATTCCCAAAGATAGCAGTAAAAATGATAAACAGTCTATAAAACATGAATTATGATAACGCATTGGAAAAGTGGGATTTTTAGCCTAAAAGACCGAGGGAAGGCTTGATAAGTCTTCTAGACATGTAGAAGGGTACTTCGTGTGTCTACAGAAGTAACAGGCTGAAATTCAAGCAAGAAGATTCACATTACATCTTCATAAACACTTTATAATGAGAGGGCCATGAACAGCAGAACAGTTTGACTGAGGTTTTGTGTATCCCTATGGAAGATTTCAAGGCAGGCTGACGAGTACCTGTCATGAAGGACCCAAAGGCTGTTGCTTTTGCCTTGAATTAGGCGACTTCATGTTCCTTCTAGCCCTATGATCCCATACTTTCTTGTTTGCTCTTTATCCTGCTTAATTCAAAGCACTAAAGGTCATGACATACACCAGACTGCGAAATACATTTTATTGCGATGAGCCCGGTACAAGTTTCTGCTTCTCTACCCTCTACTTTTGCTTTCTACTGAAGGCAAAAGACAAATTATTATTGTTCTCATTTGAACCAATTGTTTCACTGAAACACCAGCTTCTCAGTGATGATCTAAAAACTTCAAGGCTCAAGCCTATGAGACGTGAACATTGTGGTCCTTATTCAGACAAACAATGAAGGGCAAGAAGAGCCAAACACATACTTGCTAGTTAAGGAAGTGTGTCAAGATCTGGCAGCTTGTTCAGAAGGCTCATTATCTTGTAGGACTGAGGCGTCAATGTTGTTCAGGAGACTGAGCTGTACGTATTTCACTCAGGCCGACAGAAAACAGAAAATTAAATCTTGAATGCTGTCATAAATATCTCCAAAACATTGTTTGTTGTTTAATTTACAACCTCAAACAATTGGTACAGCTCAAACCAAAAGGACAGAAATTGTGCAAGTGACCACTGGAACTAAGACAGACATCTTCTTGTATTACCAATAATGGCTTTAATCCTTCTATGGAGATGATTGGAAAAGTTGGAGTGTAGGGAAAAATGTATTAATTTTTTCAAAACCAGCCCAAGTGTTATATCAAATTTCCATCCACAGCTCGTTTGGAGGTATTGCAGGGAGTAGCTGAAAGGCATAAAGTGTAATTACAAGTCAAACCATGCCAAGCCAACATGGGCATTGTTCAAGAAGTCACGCCAAATGACATCCCAAGCACACAATGTGGAAAGAGGGTTTGCCAACAATTTTAATTTGTGGAAAATTATCTCAGTATTTTGTTTCACTTCAATATTAACATTGTTTGAAAAAAATGTCAGCCAGTTACATAGTGGCTGGCTGCAGTCCAGGTGTGAAACAGTGATGAAGAGGGCCATTAATGAAAAATGCCAAGCCCTGAGTTTCATGTCATTAATATTTATGACATAGTGTGAAGAGTCTTATTTAAATGCCACTTTGTGTGTGGGTTGGGGTGGAGGAAGAGAGGGGTGGTAGGGAAGGAGAAGTAAGGTATTTATGCTAAAGTGTCAAGGCGTCTTGACAGGGAACAAAGCCCTTTACAGACACAGAGTACTAATAATTAGTCTAATGTTTGGATAGTTACACTTTATGCGACCTCTGATTTTAGTGGCATAAAATTGTAAAAACTGACTATTCTGTCAAGCTGCCAAGTGGAATGCATTTGGATGGGTATTTGGAAACCAAATATAATTTTTAATCATCATCTATTGTTTTGGGCAAATTGCCTAAAGTGGACTGAACCTCAAATATTTATTTCAGGCTAGCCTGCTCCTCCTGAAATGATGTTGTAATTTCAGGCAGACAATATGTTTTGTTTAACATGATGCTATGACTCCTACCACTGCCTGCTGAAGTCCCGAAGTAACTGATTTCCTCCCTTTGTAGCTAGTGGGCAAGAAAATGTGTGCTGGCAGTGAGTGCTGCCCTGGACCCTTCCAGGTCACAGGAGGTGATCAGGCCTTTGTACATCCCGAATTTTCATAAGCAGTGGGGGTTGTACGCTTGCTAGATTTAGTATCTAGGTTCCTCCATAATGAAACACTACTCCGTACTGTTAGTGTAATCTGTCCTGGAGTGACAATGCTCTGCACTTTGTTACATGGATGCAGTGAGTCGCTTTCATACTTTTATACAATTCACATAAGATTTGCATGAACTATGTAGCCAGTCCTCATCTCTCTGTTTTTAATTGCAAATTGTCTCCTTTTCTTGACATAAATAGTCTGGTTTATGTCATAACTTAATTCCTACAAACCGCTGTGTTTTTTCAATTTATGTTGTTATGTCAAGAAATAAATGAAGTGCACTATACACATCATATTTTTCATTCAAGTGTCTGGCATGTATATTGCTTACATAAAAATACAGCATTGTTTAAAAAAGAGAAAAATTTAGAGGGAGCTGGTATAAGACCTCCACTTTTTTAAAAGCAGCAGTTCCTTGGAGATTAATGACAAAGACAGTATTTCAGAGGCTACAAAGAAAAATCTGGTTTTCAAAATGCAGAGAACCGTCCAGTGAAATCAAATTTACAATTTTATACAAAGGAACCCTCATATCTGTAGCACTAAAATATAAAATGAAATAATATTGGAATTACCTGCTGAAAAATTGTTTTAATGTGTGCTAATATAAACTTGGTAGCGTACTCTGTTACCCAGGAACGGTATTAACTTTGAAGGCACTATCTCCTGTTTCTTTTCAGGGAAGGTCAAAGCTGAGGTTCAGCAGGAATCTAGAAACTTTTAAGACAAGGACAAATGAACCCCCGAGGCATGGTTTCTTAAATTATGTTAGAGTTGCTCTGTAACTATATTCATCTAGAGTATGCAGTAACATCCAGAAGTTAAGAACGGGTGATGGAACTACACAACCAGCCCTGAAATAAGAGAGGTTAGTTTATCACTGACTTTGAATTGATAAGCAATGACCATGGCGAAACTCCTCCTAATGAATGTTAATGAAATTTTCATTAGTAGGGAATTTCTTACATGGAGCTTAGTGTGCAGTGCTTGGATGCTGTGGCAGTGGGGATCAGGAGTGCTCAGTGCTAGCTAGGGGGATTGGAAGGGCGTTAGCAGCTGAAGAAGGCACTTGAGCATCACATTATGTGTCACAGTTCTGTTGGCACTTGAGAGCAGTGACTTCCCTCTGGTCCCAGTGCCTGTAATACAAATGGTATGGGAGGAAACGGCAATAAGGAGCAGCAGTAGAGGTGCCAGTTCCTTGTGGCACAAGCCATGCACTACAGAGAAACGGTGCCTGGAAATGACAGGGTTACAACAGGTAACCAAGACACAGTGTATTTTCTGGCTCTAAGATGGCATCTACCTATGTATGTTCTGAAGTTGCTATATACACCACCAAAATAGTCAGAAACCAGAAGTCACTTTTTAACATACGTTGTTTGCGTTAATCAATGAATTAATATGATTTCCAGTTGCATTATCCACTTACTGAGTTTTCTTAGATGTCTCTGGTATTCCTTATCATTCTCTTCAGTCCTGACTAACCTGAATAGGTTACTAGAACCTGGTGGATTCTGCTAATGATAATTTTGGAGGTTCGCTACTTCAATTACAACAATTGTTTCATTCAATTTATCACAAATAAATTTAAGATTCACTTGCTCCTAGGTTACCTCCAAAACATTTTATACACATTGGCCCAAAATAATATTTAGCTCATGACATCGTCTTTCTTGCGAATTTTAGAAAAAAAACAACTGAATTATTCCATAACTCTGGAATGTGCCTTCGTGCTTTAATGAAATACCAAAGAACCAGCACCTTCAGGAGCATTCAGTAAAATTGTGTGCCTCCCTTTGGAGTGCCCAACTTGGGTTAGAATGATCAACACCCAAATTGCAAAAGCTGTCAAAACTCTAAGTGTTGTCGAATGAAGGTGTAGATCTCCACCATTCCTGAAAATAAGAAACCATTCACCTCAAACCGAGATTGCAAAATCTGGGAACAGTAACTTTAACAGACATTTCTCACAATGTGATCCTCATTTTAAGTGCTTGTGATAAATACTGATTGCCAGCACCCCACTTTGCAATATGCATTTCTTTGTGCATTATGTATAAAGAGTATATTTATATGCAGACTCGATGTTTGTGTTTCTCTTTTATAAACTCGTATGGTGGCTATTTAAATCTGGCTTTGACTTTTATACATTTGCCAACCTCATCTCAGGGTCCACATTAATAACTTCAAAAATGCTGGTTGTCATTTCAAAAGAAACCTCCTTTGAAGGAGAAAACCACCTCTGATAATTCTACGTGTGTTTGAGTGTTCAAAGTGCTCATAGGATCCAGGCTGGCTACAGGGCTCACCCAATACTTTTATGCTACAGCAGTGTTAAGTTCAAGAGGAGGTTTTCCAGCATCTGGAAATGTTTGTTTTTTACTGAGTGTTTTCTACTGAGCACTAAGATTATTTTATCTCTCTTTATTACCTCTACGCAATGTATATATGTGTGTTTCAATAAGGTTATCATTTAGTGGGATTGCTACATTCACATAATTGCATCACTCAAGTGACCATTTTAGGCACAGTTCCTTGGCATTTGATCAATTTCTGAGAAGAACAGAAGGTCTTTGATTTCAGGCCTAAAGACAGTCACTGGAGAGTGATCCCAAGGAGGCTGAACATGGATTTCAATGGAAATTATGATCGGGACATCTCAAAAGCAAGTGTTTAGATGAAGAGTTCAGCTAATAAGGTCCCTGGCTCCTAAGTGCTATGCACCTCCTGGGAGGTACTGAGACCCTCCAGCTGCCCTGGCAGATAATGGGAGCTGAGGATGCTCAGTACTTTGCATAACCCAGCTACAAATGCATTACACTTAACTGCGTAATGTCAAGGATAAGAGAACATCTGTCATCCAATAACAGCAAACACCATCTGGTTTTGTATCACTATATTCCGACTTACTTGAACAAATTAAGCTCAAGTGACACTGGGCATTGCTTCAAAGAAAAAAACAAAATGTACTTACACTTGTTTCTTTGCCCTTTTGCACATTTTGAACAGCTATAATGAAAGGCTTTGCCTACAAAAGCCTTCATTAGAAAATTTTGCTATTTGTGCTTTCTCTGCTATCGTTTCAGAATTACAATATTTTTCTCTAACCAGCTCGTGGAAGACAACCAAACTGGTTATGAAATAACTCACCTCCCATTACTCCTGACCTTAGCCAGTAGCCTATTTCTTTCTTAAAGATAATATCAAGAGTCCTTGATCTTTTCAGCTTCTGCCCCAAAGAAGAATGGCTTGGTCCAGCCTTCTGCTTCTCTTTGCTGGTACTAAAACAAAGGAACTGCTAAAGCAGCAGAGTATCAGGCCAAAAATCTTTTCTGTAAGACTAAACTAGACCTCTGGAATTTCGCCAAAAGAAATTTATAGTTGAGTTGGTTTGAACACTTTGTACTGCTCGTAGTTCATAGTGACTTCTTATTAATATTTTTAATGTCAGAAGAAAAATTAAATTATACTTTACTGCGCTGTGGAGTCAATTTTTTAAAGATGTTCAAATTATCTGACTAGATAATCATTCCTCTTCTGGCTTTTGGCTACGGCTGTTCCTTCTGTCACTTGATTAAACCATTAGCAGAGCATGTGCCCCGGTCTAACGTAGGAAATGATTCTTTAGGAAGCTTTGGGAAATCCATCATTTAACTCATTGCTACAATGTACTCTAAAGGCAGTTAATCATAACAATTGATGCTATGCTTTCCAAACTTAGCCCTCAAGGGATTGATGTGCTGAGCTCCCCCAAGAGAGTATGCGACTTGCAAATCAAACTTAGGGACTAGAGGTAGAAAACAATCCTCAAGTAGGCCAATGAACCAAATATAAACACAGCTCTGAGAACCAAGAGAAAATTAGTGGTGAACTAGAACAGCTCATATAAATCTGCAGAGGCAAAAATATGTTTATTTGGAACCTTGGAATTCAAAGTCAATTTGTATCTAGTGCTTGGTTGAACTTTTCAGTCAACATTTTACAATGTTTGTCATTTTCTATACAAGTTGCACATTTTATTATGATTTATACAAACTATCTCTCTTTCCCTAAGTATGTACAGAGGCAGGTTCTGTACATAGGTTTTTCTACATACTGGACCAATTATATCCATGCACACACACCTTCAAAGAATAAAGCATTTTATTTGAAATGTGTGCAAGCTCACAGATGAAGTTACAGCTTTAAAAAGCATTTCCAAAGCCCCCAAAGTTTTCACCCTCACGACTGAATTCCGCACTTGCATCTCTATTCTCACCATAAAACTGAAAAGTGACCACTCAAGGTAATATTTAATATTATTTATGTCTTACAATAAGAAGAACCTGAATGACATGTTCCCACTGTATTTAGAACTGTGCAGTACGTGTAATACAAGGCTGTCTTGTAAATTTAGATTGTTAGCTCCTAACAGACTAGAGGTAGGAGGAGATATAAGCTCCAAAAGATGAAATGTTAGAAACCAGCTCTATTGACTTCCCACCCAGCGCATTACACTACAGAATATGCCGACTCTTAAATGATCACGAAAACTGTAGCAGCCTTTGAAGTGAGACTCACGTACTTGTGTGTCTTTAAAACGCTTTTCTAAGACACTAAAAGAAAGCTTTGTATCTCCTTGCAAGTTGAAAATAAGAATTTGTGCAAATTCCCCATGAGCACATCTGGAATAGCCTCAAATATTTTGCTGCCATGAGAGCTAGCCTTCAAACACAGACACTGCAATGTTCTTCTGGTTTTATCTGCACTGTATACTGTAGTACAGCACAGACATAATTGAGCTAGTTCTGACCACACTATCTCAGCTGCTGAAAACAGGTTCCTTATTAGTGCTGGCATTAGTGCAAGCTTATTTATCTCACTCTCCCTCAGCTATTTCACTACTGTGCTTCTCAGAATGCCTTCTCAGTGTTAAATTAAATTGTAAATTATATTGTAAATTAAATTGTTCTTTTTTCTGGCTATCTTAGGTTTCAGAGAAGCCTCGCTTCTCAAACAAACAGTACCATAAGGCCTTGGAGAAGAAAATATAGGGAGAAGCCACTCGTCTTCTTTTGGCTGCAAATCAACTGGATGAAAACTGGATCTGTCATGATCACACTTCTAGATTACCATCTCCTGACATTTGTTGACATAATTCACAGGCAGTTAAGTCCTTAAAACAGATATTTCAAAATAATCCAGGTTAGTTTAAGTATTACTAAAAGTACTTTGAGTTGCCTTTTTTTTTTCTGTAAATGAATGGTGATCGGCACAAATTTCATTAATAGTTGTGGCACCAAATTTTAGCAATCAGTAACCTCCGCTGGAGGAAGGGCAAGTCTTAATGAGAAAGTTTAACTAATCTGCACTGGGGGGCATTAGCCTTATCAGTCTGATTAGCTGGAGGCTGGACAAGACCCAGCTCAGCAGCCTCCCTAAAGGACTGGCTGACAGAAACAAGTCCCGCATCTGGGATACGAAACGAGTCAGGAAAGTGTCCTTCTCTACAACACTGCATGTAATGAGTCCTGTTTCCCCTGAATAATTTCAGATTATTAACCATTTCATTACTATTGAACACTTCAGTTCAGCCTACCACTTTCTGCTGTGAATCATCTACCCATTTTTCAGGGGAAATAATTTTAATGTAAAGCCATTGCTCAGGACAATTAAAGCCTTGTGACAAGCAAAGGTATAACAAGCTTTCTTTTCCACCAGAAATATGACCTGCTATACTCCAGAAAGTCCTTAGGACACTGAAGGAAGGAGAACTAAGGTACTCTGATCCATTTTGCACCCTGATAAGGTATTAGTGGAGTTTACCATCTCCTCTTTTAAAGAGCAGAAACTTAGTTGATATACAAGGCAGCCACAATTTGTCCCAGGAGACTATAACTTGGCAAAATGTCTGACCGCTGTAGCTATTTCCCAGCAATTCCCCATAATCTTAATCACAGATTAAGATTATTCAATATTGGCAATTCTTTTATTGGCTAGAGCTGACATAACCAAAGCTAAACAGTGTGCTCTACCTTGCCAAACAGCGGACCTGTGAGTACCCCCCAGCACTCTCCACTGCTGCACAGCCCCTGTTATGTAATCGCATGCTGAATCTGTGCCACGTGGAGCTTGTAAGTGGGTGCTTTTTGCTAAAAAGAAAACTTTCCCGGAAAACTTTATTGTAGTTTTTTTTTCCATTTAATAGAAGGCAAGTTCCAAAGTGACTTGCAGTGGTAAAGGGAATTTGAAGTTTCCCTAATAACCGAGTACTTTATGGTATTGTGTGAAAACTTTTGATATATGTCTGAGTTTTTCCAATCTGGTTGCATAAAAGACTTAAGGAGCCTTTCAAGGATCATATGCAATAGCATCCACTCACTGGTAGAGATTCTGGGATGAAATAACAGCCTCTCTTCTCCTGCTGTTTAAAGCTGATACAGACCAAACCCATTTCTTTCTTTCTCTGATCTCCGTTACACTCTCTTGCACCGGTCAACTCCAAGCACTGCTTGGTATCACCTACAGTATAGGGATTTCCAAAAGGAGACAAAATTCTTCCCTGTACAAGCCATAGGTGGATGGTAGACTTTTAATTCTCCTGGCTGGAAATGTCAAAGCAGACAGTGCAATCCATCTTACTTCAGCAATGGGAATAAACCCTTGTTTGGTAGTTTGCTGATTCCTAGTTGATCTCTTAGAAAATTGGCAACTTTTTCCACGCCCAGTCACTAACGTACTTTCATGTGTCAAATGACTTGATACATGGAAAAATAATGGTTCAAAATCAGAGATCAACGCTCTAGTGTGGAAGGCAAGCGAAATGTAACCTATGACAAAGTAGATCCCATGTATTTATAGTGTACCTTCTGGCCACTGCCTTCTGGGCAGCCTGTTGCAATATTTGATAACCCTTTCAGGGAAGAAATTTTTCCTAATATCCAATCTAAACCTCCCCTGGTGCAACTTGAGGCCATTTCCTCTTGTCCTGTTCAGAGTGAAGCGCTTGTGCGGGGCTACCCTGCTCTCCCTCTGTTGCGGCAGGGCTGGCTGTGTGTGCATGCCTCTATCAAAAAGTAACAGCCACAAAATATCAAAGATTGTTTTTCCTCTCCAAACTGACTGCCTGTTGTTTTTTCTCAAAACATGAGTCCATCTGTGTCTTCCCAAGCTATGGACATGCAGAGACATCTGCGTCATTTTGAAAAAAGCATGTGTATTTGCTTCTAACGGGAAGCTGAAATTGCCAAGAAATAATTGTCAAGACCCTTTGTTGTTTTCCTTTTTATACCTGTTATTTCTGAGCAAAAATGACCTGAATCGTCTCTCCTTACCAATGTAAATCTGAATTAAGCTCACAGAGTTATGGAGAATAAGGTCCTTAAAGCATCAGAACAAATATTCTTGAATCTAGCAGGTATCTACTTACTCCATTTGATCATACAGATAACCTGTATCTACACCGAGCTCTTACTAAACCTCACTGCAGTTCCTGGGTGGTAGCAAAGTTCATAGGGCTGCTCTGGCTCACCCACTGTCGTAGTCACTTGGAGATATTCAGACTGATGGACAGTACTAAGTATTCCCATGACAGCACTGGAGACAGAGACCAGACCATTTCTGTAAACTATTGTGGTACACAAACAGTAAAAATGTTATTTTAGAAAAAGCTGAATCTGGTAGCAGAAACAAAAATAGTAACAGCTTTTAAAGCAAAAATACCAATAAAGGTGAAATAAACCATTACTATCATCCAGATTTGTCACTTCCTTGTAGTTCTGATAGAAACAACACTTCAGGTGCAAATCTCCCAAAGAGGACAATATGTCATTTTGAATAAGCTTCTACTTTTCACTACATGAGCATAAATCTAGATAAACTCTAGGGAAATGAGTCACTCAAAACATACAGTACAGGGTAAAGCGAAGAATTTGACCCACTGCATAAAGAGTGGCTGTGTTTCTTAAATTTATTTAGTTTTGCAGTAGTGATGAGAATATGACAGTGAAGTGGACAGCAAAGTCCAAGAATGGTGCAGGTATCACTGCAGCCATTTCTACTCCTAACCTTGTGACGTTTCTACCACATTACTGCATTTGGCGAGGTTAACAATGGGCATGAATCTAGGCATCATCCTGTCATTATCACAGAAATATGAAACAATGAGCCACTCCTTGCCATAAAATACGTCTTTCACAATTCCTCTTTTTTTCATCGTTACAATTAATTTAATTTATTTCAAGGCAGCTAATAAGTACAAGAAAACCAAGCCCCACAATGACAACACTGTTCATTAAAAACACAAGATCTGCCATGCAATGCAGTTTATGACTTATCCTTTCTGTGGCAGGAGGGCCATTACTTTGATAATGGGTATAATAAGCTCTGGAAAGAAATCAAAATATTTTATCCAAATCTTTCAGATGTATTCTTAAAATACAACAATAATTCTTCATTATTTTTCCTTTTTCGTTGGAGATTGCATTTGGAAGCTGCAGCTCATCCTTAGCTAGGAAAAGTTTACTTACACAAGGGAACTGTAGCATGAAATGTTCAAAATGAATGAGATGAGACTAAAAAGTAAAAAAAATTTAAATATTTTTGCTTCTCAAGACCAAATTGTCTTTTCAATCACATATTTTAAATCTGATTTACATTTGCCAAAGTAAGAACTTCTGGCATGATACCTGAAAATACAGACTTGGGGGAATAGAGTACAATTTCATAAATATTGGCGTTTCTCTTCGGAAGCTTCCAAATTAGTAAGCAAAATCACAGGTTTATCCATCAAATGCAAATCTGTAAAACCTTAACTAGCAGTGGCATTATGTAGCGGTCTGGAATTAATCTAAGACAGCTATCTGGCTGAAAGAAAGCCTCTTCCTACAGGAGTATCCTTGGTGTTCATAAAACTTCTGTCTTAAAATCACATTACCAAAATACTGGAAAGTTAGGGGAAGTGATACATTTCCTCAGAGGGAGACCTATCTCTGGACACAACTAGATTTTTTCTCCCCGACATGATTTCCCTGGGAGAGTTGTAGGAACTTTCTTTGAAGGCTATAGTTTTTGCTTCAGAATGGCTCAGACTGTTCTGAGCTGCAGGTATTTTAAAAACAAAATTAAGTTTCCATACAAGGTTAAAAATATTCTCTGAGCCCTCTCCCACATCAGACTGCAGGAGCTGAACGCTACTATGCTATCAATACAGTCAGTATATTTTTCAGGAACAAAATATAAACATTGAGTTAGAACACTTAGTATAAGTTTGCTAAGTACTTTTGCTTCCTTTCTTGGTCATGGTTATGAGAAAGTGTTTGTTTAAATGTGGAGGAAAATGAATAGATTCCCCAGACTTCGCTCCTTTGCCAGCAAATACAGCGTTCACCGTACATTGCATAACATGTGGTGAAAAGGGAAAAATTAGATTCTCTTGTTAAAACACTTGTTGTCTGTCACTAGTTTGTTTTTCTCTTTTCCTATAAACGTACACTTTGGGCCACCTCAGTTTCCACTGACTTCTGCAGTGACAGGTTTAGTCCTTAGGAATAGTGAGAAAGGTCTTTGGTCTAAATTCGGTGCTCTCGTGTACTGGCATTAATCCCAAGCAACTCTCCTACCGCTCTGACAGCACTGCTGAGGAGGACTGGGGAGATGGCAGTATTCTGTCAAGCTGCCCTGAGGGCAAAAGCTCTTGGTGTGGAGGTTTAGTCAACCACAGCAAATGTGCAGTATTGAGAAGAAGAGAAGGATGCTACCCCAGCCTCCCACCTCTGCTAGGCTGCCGAGCTGCCCGGCAGCAGCACTGCAGTAGAGAATCAGAGGTTGCAGGGCAGCCAGGCACAGCGAATGAGTTAAACCACAACTCGTAGGAGAACACGCGCTTGAGTAAATAGCATGTATGTGCTGCCTCAAGCTTTCTTCTTTCAATGAAACCTTCTAGTTAGTAGGAACTAAGCCCACCACCCATCTGGAGGCTGTCTGGCAGCGTGCAAGAAGTGAGTTTTTTTATTCCAGTCACTTTCCCGTAGACCATGTTAACATAAGAAAGTCATTACTACTTTCACTATTGGCAAAACTGCAGCGACCTAAGGGAGCCAGGGGATGTGAACAAGCAGGGACTCATCTAGGACAAGGAAATCTAAGTCACTGTTCAGGCACATTCAAAGGCTCTTTGAAGAGTGAGCCAAGCACCATGCTCTGTGGCTAAGGAGCTCGGCCCTAGCAGTGACACAGCAGTGCCTTTCGCAAGCACATCAAAACTCTTCTGTACAAATAAAGCGAGAAAGGGCTTCTTTCCTTAATTTGTGGGATATATAACTTTCAAGAAGGAATTTTAATGCAATGTGCATATATCATTTCCTACCAGATCCACAGAGGTGGACTTTATAGAGTCTGATAAAGACAACAGTAAGATGAGTCTACGTATTAACTTCATATCCCTTTTCAATGAATTTCTGTCTCATCTCTGTGCGTCAAACATCTGTGAATGATTCTGCCAAAACTCTGGAAGCTGGCTAGGAACTACCAAGCGCAAGTGAAAGCATCTGTGCTCCAGATAGCACAGCTGTATGAATGATGCGGCTCGTCTGCCTGCGGAGCACACGCCATGCCAGCTGTTTGACAGGCTGAGTTGGAGGGGAGATTGATGAGAGGCTCTCTGAGAGAGGCCATGGCACACTTCAAAAGCATTTTTTCCTTTCACTCCCTTGCTTTTATGCACTGTGCGTATTGCTTCTGTTATTTCACTTCTTTAATCTGATAAACATTAATAAAACAGCTAGCTCTCCTCCCAGCACCGATTTTTTTTAATAATTTCTTTAGGCGGTGAGCTTACAGTCTGCTACTTTGCCAGGGTCAGACAGCTCCGATTACACAGCCACCTTCCTGCATTAGCACCCAAGGATTTATGTAGAAAGTTTCTGTTCTGCTTTGTAGTTAGTGAAAACTCAACAAGGCCTGCAGCACAACCGGCTCTCTTGTAATGTCCTGTACTGAAGGGAACATTGCTGTTGATTACACAAATGTTTTTACCTTTAATGGCTTTCTTTAAATGGTTTCATTTCATTGTCTTTTGCTTAGCTCAGCTCTGCTGAGGAATAAAGTATCGGTTCTATTTTTCTGGGTTTTGGAATAAAAACAGGTTAACCTGAACCCAAATTGCCCGTTTTGTTAATGAGAAAGAAAGTAAATACTAAGAAGAGCTTTTCTCATCCTTTTGAAGGCCTTTTCTTTTGTGTTTACAGCTCTTTTTATTTGAGCTTCATGAACATCTGTGTGGACAAAGTTGGGCTGGCATGAACAGTACGCAGAGAGAATTTCAGGCCCGTAACAGAGATTTGCTATCTCTGAATTACATGCTTGATTAAATAAAACACATTTTGACAGGCTCAGAGTTGCCTTTTAAAGGTCAAGACATTCAGCCAGAGAACAGAAACAACATGATGTACAAAACACAAAGGCCTGGTCCGTGTCCCAAGGACCTTTGCTAAGCAGCCCAGATCTGTGAGCAGCACGCAGCGAGATCAAAAGGACAGTGATAAACCAGAACCACCAGTGTGCATGGTCAGATAATGATGGCTCTCTATTGCCATTAACTTCTGTTTTTAAATGCTATGAAAGATGAGTTTTCTGAGGGAGATTTGAACAGGAGAGGATATTGTGGTTTTGCACTAGCGTAAGGTATTCAGGTATTCGCAAGCACGGGTAACGATAGGAGCACAAATGAAAAGCAATATGATGAAATGGGGTTGGAACACTGGAGATACCCGAAAAGAAGTTTACTCTTGACCTGGAAGCTGGAAAGGTATTTATAGGGTGATGGGTAATGTGTGCAGGGACATTTCTCTGATTCCTTTCAAAAAGAATGTAAAAATAGGAGGGCAAATGAATGTTAGGCTATCTCCACACTGTTTTTTGAAGAAGTAGGTAAGAAATGTTTAAGCTCAACCTCAGCAGAAGCAAAGAAGCAAGAGAGCAGGTAGATTCCGGACTGAAGCAGGAGAGCTGTTTGTTCTGTGAGCATCAGAATAAATCTAGCTCCATTTTTTCTATTTGTATTTTGTGACTGACAGATTTTTAATTGAATCATACTAACACTGCAGACAGCAAAGAACCCGCGCAGGAGAGACCTCACTGTCTAACACCTGTGTGGGACGCCACAAAGCTCCAGCAAAAGCTCCAGCGCCAGCAGGCTGTAAAATCTCTGCTGCGTGGGTCCTGTCCTCTGCTGAGATGCTCAGTGTCACTGACTCTCAGTGAGGGAATTGACACTCTGTCTCTTTTCAATGGGGCTAATTTTTTTGAGGTGTTCACGCTATTTTGGTACCTTTATCTTTCCACCAGATTTGCCTGATGCTGGCTACTGGATTTGAAGGATGCTGGAGTTAAAGGAACTGACAGATATTCAAAGACACAAATAAACACACAAACTGAAAGACGTTTCACTCTTTTTTCTTTTTTTTTTTAATTAACTTGCAGTAAGAGCTTCAGGAATTATTTTATGTTTCTATTCATGAGTATAGCTCTTCAGAAACAGCAAGAATCCTGAAGAAAAAAATAAAGAAAAAAGAAAGAAGCTCTATTTTTGAATAAGGGAGGTTGCTTCAATCTGAAGGTTTCCTACTGGGATGTAAAGTGACCAAACTGTCCTAATGCTTTGAGCTGCTCCGAATGAAAAACAGGCTGAACCTTCAGGGACCACCACAGAGAGTAAGGAGTGTTAGCAAATGAAAACAATAGTACTATGCATGTTTCAGCTCAGTGCTCAGCAGGGTTGTATCTGTGTTAAAATCTACATTCTACATTTACGGCTGGAAAGCACTTGGGAGAACTTGCAGCATTCACTTTCAACTTTACTGACTAGTTTAAGAACAATTTACATTTCTTTATTTTCTTCCTTTATTATTAACTATAAGCATTATAGAAATCCAATTCTTGTTCCTTTTGTTTAAATATATATATTTATATCGCTTCTGTTATACATTTTCCATGCTAAACAATTCATACTATAGCAAGCAATGGAATTACAAGATTATAGCAATGGCAAATCTTTTTTTCTAAGTAGTAATATTAAAATCCATGCATCAGTTAAACTGAATATTAGTCCATAGAAAATGAACATCTTTCAATCACTAAAAATTCAAAACCATCAAGAAGACTGATTCCATTTTTCCCCCCGTTTGCTAGTTTTCCTTCCATACATCTCTGTATTCTCTTATCTCCCCAAACTACTTTTAAGTAGCAAATCAAGGTGGTATTTTTATTTGCACGCAGAGAGAGATCAAAAAATTAAGAGTCAGCCAGTAAGTAACTAAAGGGAATAGCTGTGATTTATCTTCCGTAAACTAACAAAAAGATTTTGCCTAAGACAGAAATCTGGAGGGATAAATCAATCCACATCTGAATGACACTTAAACAGCGGATTGATAGGAGACGTAAATTTATCAAAAGAACTATTCTGGTCAGTTATCAATAATACGTTGGCTTTCCTTTACACTGAAAGAACACATAGTGGCAAATGTTTCTGATTTATCCTGGGTTTTCAAGATCTTAAAGTAAGAACAGAGGAAGAGATGTGGTTTGGCGGGGGGAGGTTCAGTAGCTGCTTTCCTGTAAACACAGAGTCCAATCCTGTCAATACCAATTTGATCAGCAGAGGTTTTTCCTCACAAAACCCATAGAGTCAGCTGTCAAAGATTTTTATCTTTGATAGATTTTGGCAGTTATAAGCAAAATGTATACACTGCAAATTCAAGTTATGCAGTACAAATGAAACTCAAGTCTGTACAAATGTATTGAAGTCTGGTACTTTTTCTGCTTATGTTTTTATCAGTTAATATCACTGTACTGACAGTGTTTACTGTATGCTCTAGGTAGCAGAAAATTCTTTTAAAACACAAAAAGTCCCTCTTCTAGATCACTAACAAAGGAAAACAAAATGACAGATAACGGCCATGTACCACACACACACAAAAATCCTGCCTTTCAGTCCATTTTGCACCTCTGTCATCCGGTCTCGCATGGGAAGGAGGAAAATAGCAGGGGATATGTGTTTGGGGCAGGATGGACTGAGAAGCCAGGCCATAGCCTGCAAGCACTCAGCTGTTCTCGCAGGCTGGCCCATGCTGTGTCACATTTCATTTCCTCAAGGGTGCTCAGATTATTATTCGAGCCGTGAGAACACCACACGAACTTCTGTTTCCACATAATCATTTTACATGGGAAATAAACAAAATTAAAATAAATTCAATAAGTTCAAATAAAAATTAAATGTTTTTTCTTCAGGTTTCTAAAAAGAGACCAGACTTTGCAGCCGGAAAGCAGGAACGTCAGGCACAGCCAGCAGCTTGCAAGCAGCTGGAAGGGGTTTTTAGGCTCATCAAGAGTCTCCTTAATATTGTTGTTCCGAACTGAAACAGTTTAGCAAAATTATGTGCTTATTTCCGTGTCACTTTCCCCGTGTACCTAGCTCTTTCTGGCAGCTTTGTTCTCACACAGTTGGATTCTCCCCTGGTCTAAAACCTACACTGGAGGCTTTAAAAGTGGGGTGCCACAACAGCTAACATGCAAGTACTCGCCTCAGTTATTGGGTATGAGATGTTTGCTTTTGAAGGATGATAGCCACAGTTCACGTTTTTATATTCTACCAGAATAAATTTATGCCTACATTTTTAAAGTGAAAAATCTCAGGTAGCTGGTCACTGATGCTCAGCTGTGGCTTCCAGGAATACTTACATATAGCACTGCTGGCATTTTAAATCCCAGGATAACTAACCGACTGCTTAAAAGACATGAATAGAGTCCCCTACATCCATACCGGTTATGAGGGGCCAGGGCTGAGTGGCCAGGTTTCTCTTCACCATGAGCCCCTAGGCCAGGCCATCAGGCAGTCACCGGTGAGGTATGTGCTGTTTTCAGACAATCATGTTATCCATTTGGGAGCAAAGACCCCAAATCAGGTCTGCCACATCTGAGAATTGGGCAGTGTTGCTTGCAGCCCACAACAGGCTCTTGACATAACTCTTTCTGGCTCTCTTAGGACGTGGTATAACCTGCCAGAAGTAGCTGTGTAACCCCCATGGCTATAGAAACCATCGATAGATTAAAAATCAGCTCCCAGTGGTTTAGAAAACTAAGCGCAATACTAAAAACAAATGACTCATCTGATGTAATTTTAGCTATGATGGAAACTTTTTCTGTAGCCTAAGTCAAATCACATAATCTTTCCACTTTGTTATAGCCATCTGTAGTAGAGGACCTGTGACAACTATTGCTGTCCTCACTGATCTAATGCGGGCATAGTGATTAATAGAAAAGCTTTTAAGAAATGCAAATGCTATTTGTGTTCCAACAAAAACCGGTTTACTTTTTCATTTGTATTGGTTTTACAGCAGCTCATGAAGTACCAACTATGCTAAACGCTGCAGAAACATGTGGCCATGGAGAACCCCTGCCTCAGAAACCTAACAGCGTACAACCTGCCAATGATGAGATGTAAGTAGCAATTTCAAAAATGGAGCACCGAGTGTGAAAAGACATGTAGCCGTGGCAATTTGGACCTGGTAGCTCTTGGATCACTCCCTATTTTCCTGAGAAATACAGCTTCCCTTCTTCAGGAAGGCAGGGTGGTGCTGACACCAAGCTAATTGATGGGAGAGTCTAAAGATTGACTTCACTGATTTGCTCTAATAGTTTTCTTCGTTTATTTGCCAGACAGAAACTAGTTACCTAATATCAAAGGGTTTTGAAGGCTCCAGGTCCTCAGGTCAGCCAAAGCTTAAAAAAAAAAAAAAAAAAAAAA